>CABHPH010155408.1:19775-33806 GCA_902168325.1 Peromyscus nudipes | reverse complement strand
CGGGAAGGGAAGGAAATGGAACCAGAGATTGAGTCTCATTATCAATGGCCTATCTATTTAGTGAGTCATGGCTACATAATGAAACTTCCATAAAATCTCTTAAATAATGACTTCAGAGAAGTTCAAAGGTGGTGACCAATGAAAATGCTTGTACCCAAAGAAGGCGTGGAAGCGCTACACACTTTCTCACTCTAGACATTGCCTCGTAACTATTCCACTTTAAACGGCCAAGTTGAATACTTCAAAATAAATTGGTAATGTGATTTCCTGAGTTGTACAAATGATTAAATTTAAAGACAGATTGTGGAAACTCTCATTTTAGTGAGGACAGGAGAATACAGTTAAGCTAGGCATTTGCACCAAAAAGAATACTCTTGTGGGACTAATCTTTAATTTGTAAGATCTGCACTACTTTTGAGTAGATGGTACTATTACTGAACTGAATTTCAGGGTACTTGGTTAGTTGATGTGAACTACAGAATTGACTGGTGTCATAAAGGCCTGAGATACTTAAAATCAAGTAAAATTTAAACACAGAAACTAACCTATTTTTAGTTTCCTTTACATTGTAAGAATTTTGATTCATACTAGGATGATAACTAGGAAAGTTATCATTGGAACTGGCATCTTGTTCCTCTTCTTCTTCTTCATCTGTCCGAACAATTCCTTCTGAAAGATAACCATCTTCATCTCCTTCTTCATCTAAGGCACACTGAGTAGAACCTCCCCAAGTTGCCATTGTTCTAGGGATAATGAGACATAAAATAGGCATCAGTATGGAGATTAGCTAGATATTTTAAGAGCTATAATGCTCAAGATTTTATATATATGAAAACATACACATATACAAAATTTCATAAATCATAGTAATTCCGTGAGGTGTTCTCTTCTGTTGCTGTCATACAGAATGTGTAGTTTGCCTTCCACAAAATAATATTTCAAAGAAATTAAAATAATCATCCCATCTTCTGCAATTTGTTCCTAAACTAAGCTTCCCTCAGCCGTTCCTTAAGTGACAGCTCTCTAATTTGGTGCTACCTAACAGAATGCTCTGCTATAGTGGTAATGATCTCTATCTGTGCTGCCCCATGCAGCTATGCAGCAGATACAGGTACACATGACTACTGAACACTTAAAATGCTGCTGATATGATGGGGGAGAAAATGAAATTTTAACCCTTACTTTAAATAGCCACCGTATCTACTGACTATGGTATTAAAACACACAATTCTAGGCCTAGACATGCTAAACTGTCTCCTCTCATGATCCCTTTCCATTCAAGAAATTTTTACATGCCCCGAGTATACAGATGTATGAAATAGTTACACAATTTAAACATCTTCTGATAATCACAAAGAATTTTATTTTTGAAAATTCTTTGGTATATATATAATTTTATCAAAAAATACTAAGGGGATGACATGCTTATTTTTTACATGAAGAATTAAATCTTGGCTAGGCAGTGGTGGCACATACCCTTAATTCCAGCACTCAAGACACAGAGGCAGGTGGATCTGAGTTCGAGGCCATTCTGGTCTACAGAGTGAGTTCCAGAATAGCCAGCTACACAGAGAAATCATGCCTCAAAAAAACAAAACAAAACAAAACAAAACAAAGCATTAAATCTTTTGGGGACTAGACTAGAAAGATGGCTCACCAGTTAAGAGCACTTGCTGCTCTTTTAGGGAACCTCAGTTTACTTTTCAGCATCCGCAAAGGACAAGTTCACAACCACCCACAACTGCAGCTCTTAAGGAGATCAATGGCTAAAGCCTCCACAGGCACATGTGCAGGTGTACACACACTCCTACATACACGCACATAATTGAAAAATAAAATTAAAATAGGAGGAATATTGAGATAGAAGTATACAGAACATCTTTATTGCTTTTCAGAGTTCATTAATAAATATTTTGAGCTCAATTTTAAATGCTTAGAATTCTACTTTGCACAAGAAATACAAAATTATAGAAGGATGTTTAAGATCATTTTGGAAATTATTGGAAATTCTGTCCTAATTAAGCCAAAATTCATTTCTTATTGTTTTTGTAAATTCAAAAGTCAGCAACTCAAAGTACAATTTTCTAAATTAAACATTGGAACAAAAAATAATCCAAAGACAGACTAAATTTGACACTAACAGGATGAGGTATGATAGGAAAACATTAAATGTTTTCACAACTAAACTTCTTAAAAGCAGAAGACTTTGTACGTGCAGTAAAACACAGCAATTCGTGTGTTTCAGACAGCCTTTGTCAATATGGCAGGGTGGCCTCGCAGGCAGTACAAAGTGCACATGTATGTTTCTTAGCACCAAGGCTATAGTTAAGTCACATGCTGCAACACAGGTTGTCAACACTGGAACACCTTGGATTCACTTTGCATTTAATTCTGGATATACTTTTGGCTGAATATATTAATCATAAATTAATTCTGAATATATTTTGTATGTTTGAAATAACTAAATTTTTTTTGCAAGCCCTGCCTCCATTCAGTTGCATTCAGTCACATGAATCCATAGGAGGGGTCACAACCCACAGGTTAAGAAGCGAGACTCTACACTGATTCTGAAACCAGATGCTCATCAAAAATATCTAAAGAACTCTGTAAAAGCAGATATGCTCTGGACTCTGGCCAGAACAGAATAGAATATCACATAGTTTATTCAGTAAAATGCACATTGAGATTCCACAGTATGAAAACTCCTAAGAGGAAGAGAGCACATGTAATATTCTGGAAACACCATTTGAAGTTATAAAAAGATAAGACTGCAACATACCTGGGTTTCAAATTTTTAGATTAAATACTGCTATACAACTAATTAACTTACCTTACAAATAACTAATTCTTTAAAAATATTTGAAATACGGAACCTTCAAACTTATTTCTAAAAGTTTAATTTTTTACATAGAAAGGCTTTATGAAGCCGGGCGGCGGCAGTGGCACACGCCTTTAATCCCAGCACTTGGGAGGCAGAGGCAGGCGGATCTCTGAGAGTTCGAGACCAGCCTGGTCTCCAAAGCGAGTTCCAGGAAAGGCGCAAAGCTACAGAGAAACCCTGTCTCGAAAAATCAAATAAATAAATAAATAAACAAATAAACAAACAAAAATAATAAATAAATAAATAAATAAATGAATAAATAAATGAAAGAAAAGATAGAAAGACTTTATGATTATCCCCAGGAACCTCACAAATGGTAAATACACAATTTAAGATTAAAAAGTATTTTAACTGGGTGTGATGGAACCTGCCTATAATCTCAGCACTGAGGAGGTAGAGGTAGGAGCAAGTTCAAGGTTATCCTGAGCTCCATATGGAGGTCAAGGCCAGTCTTTGTTACATGAGACTCTGTCACAAAAACAATGTATCAGTCTAGTCTGACAAAAAGCACCACAAAACATCATATATTTTTCATTTTATAAGTATAAAACTTTGCAAAGAAAGTAAGTTTTAAAGATGATCTGTATCACCAGGAGGTGGTAGTACATGTTTTAATCCCAGCACTCGAACTCGGGAGGCAGAAGCAGGCAGATCTCTGTGAATCTGAGGACAGCCTGGTCTACAGAGCAAGTTCTAGAACAGTCAAAGCTGAAACACAGTGAAACCCTGTCTTGAAAAACCAAAAATACAAAAAACAAAAACCACAGCTCTGTATCATCACCATCTGATCAAATATCTGAGTAACTGAAACAGAAAGAAAAGCTATAGAACAGAAAAGGCTGGCTGGACTGAGTTATACTTAGCCACACACTGAAAAATACTTGTTTCAGTGAAACAGCCGCCTTGTGCTGTGCTGTGCAGGAAAATGAGTCTGCCTTGCTTTTAATCTGGGTAAACAATATTTAAAAAGACATTGTAAACAACTTCTTACTTTTCTGTTCTACTTTGCTGAGGAGTACACAGGTTCTCAGATCCATCACTTCTCAACGATATAGCCACTGGAGAAGAAGTCTCAGCTAGACCTTGCCTCCTCTGGTGTTCAGCCATTAGAGCTTCAAGTTGCTTCCTTCTCTGTCGTAGCTCTTCCCTTAACATTTCATGTCTTCGCATATCTGACCACAACTGTTATTTTAAAGATCAGAGTCAAGTAAATACTTGGATTTGCTAAAGCCTTAAAGAACAAAAGTCTTAATGATATTGTCAGTACAACAATATTCTATTTTCAATGTTTTTATTTTCATTCTAAGATATCCATAAAGGGAACTAGAGAAATCGCTCAGTGGTTAAGAGTGTGTGCCGCTCTTGCACAGGATCCGTGTTTAGTTCCCAGCAACCATATCTGCCTATTACTCTAGCTCTCAGGGATAGTTGACACCTCTGACCTCCATTGGCACCTACACTAACTTATACACATCTCCCCCACAACTCACACACAATTAAAAATACTAAAGTTGAAATCTTTTAAAGATGCTCATAAGGGCTAAAGAGTATTTTAGGAATAAGAAAAAGGCAGTGATCAACCGTTCATGAAAACAAGAAATACACAATATACTCATGAACTATTTGGAAAAAAGCTATTATTTTCTGCAAATCAAATATAAATGAAACGCCAAAGAATAGGCCCTTCTAACTGAAATGATTAATATTTGCTATAATTGCTCCTCATATTTGCTAATAAAGAATGTAATTGTTTTGAATCAGTATCAATATATTTGGGGGGGATTTATTCCCCAACTAAAAGAAACAAAAGACACCGAAAATATACTTCATATATATGACCCATCCAGTAGGTCAAAGGCCCCAAAGTCCCATCTCTAGCATACCTCGTTCCCCATCCTTCCCACAAAAAAACTATTTTACAGATTCAGGAGTTAGGATTCAACTCAGGAGCAACACGCAGTAGACTGTGCCATACCTCATTATCTACTACTGAAGAGTCTTCAGGCTCAATAACAGATTTGCTTGTGCTGGTCTCATTTTCATTAACGGTTGGAGTTGAAGTAATGGCTGGTAGATACCTTTTGGTAGGACCACTACCCATACTAGTGGCTGATAGCTAAATGAACAAAAAACAAAACAAAACATATGCATACAAACATATATGGATATATATATATATATATATAAAACAAATACTACTATAAAGTACTAAAATAATTGAATTTATTTCATAAAGTAGTTATTTTACTCCTCGAGACCTCTCGTGCCATATTTAATCTGTTATTGAGACTACAATTGCTACCATAATCCAAAGACGACAGAAGAAAACAAAGATGGTAACAGGCTAAAGGTGATGAGAAGCAACAATCAGGAACAGTAGAAACAATAGATATCAAATACTGAAATATTGGGGGGGATTTACACTCAACCCAACCTTGGCACATACACCTCTGGACATTATTTATATTGGGGATAAAGGACAAAAAGATTAGAAAACCAGAAAAAGTACAAACTTAGAAAAAAGTTGTATTAGAAACATAATTTGATGTTTTTCTCTTTCTTCAAAAATTCAACTCCAGAGTAAAGTTAACTAGACTGAGGAGATGTTTCAAGTGGGTCAAGTGCTTGGTGTGCAAGCACAAGGCCCTGCATTCAGATCTCCAGGCCTCACATAGAAAGCCAGGCATAGCACATGGGCCTGTAGTCCCAGTTCTGGAAGGCAGAAACAAGAGGATCCAAGGGCTCATTGGCTATGCATGCACTTCAATCAGTAAACTCCCAGTTGAGTGAGAGAGACTATTAATAGAATGAAATGTAACAGAAGACACCTGACATCAACCTCTGGTTTCCACACATGCTTGTGCATGTATGCGCGCGCACACACAAATTAAGCTAATCAATATTTTTTTAGGAAGATCTCAAAAAAGAATATTATTCCATATCAACTTTACATCTAATGTGACTGACATGGGCAAAGTTATCTTATTCTCTGATCCATCTCAGTGTACTATATAATAAGCAAAAGCATATAAATTTAAAACTAAAGCTATACATAATTATTTTATTTAGATAATGCATGATGATTTAAAAGCTTTATCGTGTAATCCTAGGTCAATAAAAATGGAATGCTGATCTGTAACTGCTAAAGGTAGCCAGAATATCTTAATGTGATAATAGTTACAAATTTTCAAGTCATGAAAAATTGTTAACTAACCCAATACAAAAATAGAAGCAATCATTTGATTCCCATGTAGTACTTTCAAAGTAAAAACAGATAACCCAAATCCATTTCATTATTAGCTCGTTCATTTCAGCAAATCAGAACATTACCAATATAGCCTGCCATCTAGGAAGCAGTAAATACGACAGACTACTTTAAACTGACATTAGGTTTTAAACGATTTTCAAACACACTGATAGAAATAAATTTTGTAATTACCTGAAGGTCGGGGCATGCCTTCTGCACGGCTTGAATTTTCTCTTGAATTTCAATCAATTTCTTTCTTTCCTCCTGCAATTGTTTTAGCTCTCTCTGCTGCTGCTGTAGTTTAGCCTCATAAAATTTCTCTCTACAATTAAATTGACATATTTGTGAACTTCAATAAAATAATTATACTAAGCAAAATACAACACAGTAAGTATTAGCTAAATAACTGGCTCTGAATTTTTATTATGAACGCCAAAAGCTTACCATACCTTGTTTTTTCATTTACTCCAGTATCTTTTTGTGTTTTATTAGAATTTTCTCTTGCATTATTTGAATTTTGTTTGGTATCTTCTTCTGCTGCATAGAAATCACCCAAATTTGATGTATTGGCAGAGACACCCACTTGAGTTGCATCATCATCCTAAAACAGCACAATTATATAAACTATCTAGAAATTCAAAGACAGTATGAATTTTATACTTTACATAATTTACTAGGCTATAAAACATAAAGCAATTAATACAGTAGAGGATATAAATAATTTTTACAGAAAACTGAAGTGTATCCTCTATTAATGATAAGAAATTAAGTGCTAAACCTAAAAATTTCTCTTTATAGTGCTGGGGATTGATCACCTTATATGCCCAAGGCCCTAACATGCCCGTCTTTCGCCACATACTGTCTTGCATGGTCTTACAACACTTAGCCAGAATGTGGACCCTTAACACCTCCAAAACTGTAAAGTAAATAAGCTTTTTTTCTTTAAAAAGTTAATGAACCTCAGATATTTCATTATAGTGTTATGTACTAAGATACCTTTACAAATTAACTTGCCATTTATTATTTTGTTGAGATAATGAGTTATCAAAGAATAGCTTTGTGTCAAATATAAAGAAGCTAAGAAAAATACTATGGAGCAGGAAACAATGTTAATTTTAAGATGCAACCTTTATATTATTGCAAATAATCCCTGTCCACTATCTGTTTAAAAATTTCCCCCATTTACTCAATTTTATCTTTAATTTCCCTAACAAGTACCAATACTAATGATACAAACGATAATGAGACATGGTGGCTCAGTCCTGTATTCCAGTACTCAAGAGGCTAACAAATCAAGAGGATCTCCAGAAGTTAAAGATCAGCTTGGGTTATACATAGTGAACTTCTGGCCAGCCCGAGATACAGGATGAGACCCCCCTGCCCCGCCTCCTTTTTTAAAAAGAATATCCTATCTAAAATCTATAGTGATCACTTAAACAACCAAAGTTTTTATCGTACTAACAGATTTGTTTCTTCTGTTGACTAATGCAATGATTGGTAGAAGTTGAAATGAGCTTGGCACTTTCTTGAAAATATTTAACTCCTTTATAATCCACGCTTTTTCTGAAGATTACATCTGAAATTTTGACTTTTGGACACAGTATTCTAATAAAATCATAATGAGTTAGACCTGATTCTTATTAATTATAGAACTATGAACTTTGAGATGGTGATTCTAGTCTAGTCTTTGTATCAATCAAAAGACTAACATAGCCCAGGGAGCATATGAAGAGGAGACTGGCAAGAACTGTGTTGTAACTTAAGAAATGAAGAAGCTGTATATGAAATATTTTCATAAAATAGTACATGGAAAAATACAGTATGAGAAATAATTCAAAACAAAGCTCATTTCTCATACTTCAGTCTTTCTATGTACTATTTTGTGATCTTAAAGGAGTTCTCAATCATACTGTCCTAACACTATGACCCTTTAATACAGTTCTTCCCATTTTGGTGACCTCCAACCATACAATTATTTTCATTGTTACTTCATAACTGTAATTTTGCTACTTGCTATGAATCGTAATATAAATATCTGATATGCAGGCTATCTGATGTGTGATCCCTGTGAAAGGGGTCATGACCCACATTGAGAACCACTGTCTTAAAGAAATAATGGGAAATTAATAAATAACAACAATTAGCAAATGAGTTCTTACAACTATGTAAGAATACTCAGTAATAAGGCTAACATATTACTACTACTTGTTTCAGAAGCTGTTTCGTGCATTTCAAAAGGTAATAACCATGTGATATAAGTTAAAAAAGTAAAGTAGAAATTCAGAAAGATGCCCATTCTTTCTATCAATTTCATTATACATATGCAACCGATGTCATTTGCTTAGGTGTTCTGATACTCTTCAAACATATGACCAATATAAATCACATACATATATATCTCTTGAAAGGTGTTTACTTATAAGTTATGCACATTTTACATGCATAGGTTTCCTTGTATGTTTGTGCATGTTTATGCACTTTGTTTTCTTCAACAGCTTTTGTTCTCAGAGAGAAAATTGAGAAAAAGCCAATACTATTAATGTGTAAACAAGTTATCATATACCAATATAATAAAAATGTAATCAAAGATATGGGGACATGGACTCACTTTGCTTAGAATATCAATTAACTAATTCTGGAGAGCAATTAGAAATTTTCCATTAAATTAAAAGGTATAGTAATACATGGCAATGGTCTAACAAAACACTTGAAAGAAACAACAAAGAAAAAGGAAGCAAAGGAATAATTTCACAAGTTAAACCGTTTTTGTTACTCTAGAAAAAGTATACCTACCATAGGAAACTGCAAAAAGATCAGTAGATCTTTGGACCACATTAAATAATAAAGAAGTGTTAATAATTACATAATTACATGTGCATATGTATGAATTATTTTAGAAAACATATATTAATAGTTGAACTCCACTAACACGCTAACATTTGGATTTTCTTTTCTTTTTTTTACATCAAGTAGGTTAAGATCTCAGGCTGTTATAGACAATCTAAATTCTGGCCGTCATAATTATGTAACATTGGGCAATTAACATTTCTTTCAATCTGCTTAATAATTACTTTATGATGATGCTATGGGATCTATTATATGAGGCCAATATCATCGGCAAAAACAAAAACAATTATGTAGGGTTGTATATCAAACTATACTGGCACACAGCCACGCTCTTGGGTTTTTATATACAGACGGCTGCATTCACACTAATAAGTTGTAAAAGGTGTTATATGCTTTATAAAGACAATTTACCTACTCTAACCCCTCCTCCCATTTTTTTCTGAAACAGTCTCTTGTGCCCAAAGCAGACCTCCAACTTAGACACAGTCAAGGATGTCCTTGAACTCCTCCTAATCTTCCTGCCTCCACCTCCCAAGTGGTAGGACGACTATGGATGTGCACCATCATGTCAGGCTCAATTATTTCTAAACTTTACCAGGAAGAGTTTGCCAGTATCTGATATATAGCATGTAAGCTACTAGACCTTTAATAGTAACATCTAAGACACAAATACAGGGCTGAGGATGTAACTCTCAGTGGCAACATGCTTTGCTTAGTAAGGGGCCTCAGTTCAATATAAGAAATGGAAAGGAAAGGAGTTATACCAACATAATTATCAAACACACAAAAAACTTGCATATTATATGACTACACTATTTTAACAGGTAACTTACCTGCACCATAGCAACGAGATCTTGGAGCTGTTTAAGTTTCTCTTTTGCAGCCATGAGTCTACTAATTTTCTGTTCAAATTCTTCATCTTCTGGTGCCTCATCAACCAGACTGCTCCTATGACTAGATAAAGAAGCGCCACTGGCTCCTTCCTCTTCTACTTCTTCCTCCTCATCATCTTCACCCCGTGCTACATGTAACCTCTGTTCTCCTTCTCTATTGTATCGACAGTCTGTTAAAACAAGTATCATTCAAGTAACTGATTTTAAAACACTAAGAAGACAAATCAAAGATAATCTACTTCACAAGAGTAATACGGCAAAATGTCTGTGACTACAGGAAACCATACCTAATGGAGGCATGTTCAGAGCTCTGATGTTGGCAGCAGATCTGTTGTTAATTTCACAGTTAGAATTAACTGATCGCCCGTCTCGATTATTAGAAACACACTGTGTATTACTGTTACTATTCACTTCATTCCAAGTAGAAGCTACCTGTGGATTTCTGAAAGAAATTAAAGCCAAGTTATTTAAAACAACAAAAAACAAAATTTTTTTAAAAATCTACCTACTTAGAGCTATAAAACTAGTGTCAACCTAAGAACAGCACTACCTAAACCATTTAAGCTCAAATTCTTAATAACAGACTCCTCCTTTTCATTAACTTTTCCATAAACTTAGAAGTTTATGAAGAAAAGCATCTGAAAACTCAAAATATACCTAAAGTATAGTGGTAGGAAAAGAAAATGCTAAATTTTATACTTAAATTTACTTGCATTCAGTAGCAAACAGGAATTTTACTAAATTATTGCCTTCAGTATTTCCTTCTTTTTCTTTATAGGGCAAGGATGATAAGTACACTAACAGTTAACTTAAAGGAAAAAGCTAACAATGAATACTTCACTGATGTATTACTCCATCCCAGCCCCCACAAAGCATCATGTTCAGATGAATACATTGGGAAAAAGAAACCTAAATGTTGTCACCTAATGTTAGTAACAGGTTCAGAGTTTTCATGCTCAGAATCATATTCTGACTCCTCAGTTTCTTCATCTTTTGTATTTTCATTTACAGCATCTGTCATCATATCTGATGTTTGTTCATAATAATGGACTAATTCTCTCAATTCATTCAATCTCTTTTGAACTTCATTTAACTTCCTGATTAAAAAAAAAATGTAACACCATTTTAGAAGAAAAAAAACACGTTATTTTCACTTAATAGCAGTTGACACATACACAGGAACACACACACACACACACACACACACACACACACACACACACAAAATTTAGATCAAATTAAGTATTCAGGGCATCTGTCAATTTTAAAAAATACAGTTTCAGCTGAACATGTTGGCACATGCGTTTCATTCTAACACTGAAAAGGTACATCTCTGTAAGTACAAGGCCAGCCTGGTCTACACAGTGAGTTCCAAGCCAGTAAAGGCTGGCTATATAGTGAGACCCTGTGCAAAACAGACAATCACTCAAAACCCCAAAGCACGGACTGAAATGTCTTACACACATGCCTGGTTTGCAGGGGAAGCTGTAAAGGCTTTCTAAGTGTTCTGCTCACAATGATACAGTCTTGTTTAACATCATTTCAGGGCTATGAATCTAGAGCCTGGGCCTTAGTGTTTGAATATTAAAACATTTTATATACAGCTCTTGCTATTTCTAACCCTTTCTCTGAAAAATAATCAACTAATAGCAGTTTACAGAAACTACCTACACAATGTCTTATTCTTTTAGCCAACTGATAAGATTAATATATATTGCATCCCCTCCTTCTTTCTTCATATATCTTAAGAACATTTATCTTATTAACTTCAGTTTCTTACAAATTTTTAACAGTTTAAGAAAATCCTCAGCCATGCGGTGGTGGCACATGCCTTTAATTCCAGCACTCAGGAGGCAAAGGCAGGTGGATCTCTGTGAGTTCAAGCTCAGCCTGGTTTACAGAGTGAGTTTCAGGACAGTCTCCAAAGCTACACAGAGAAACCTTGTCTCGGAAAAACCAAAAAAGAAAATCCTCATTATTTAATTCTAATCATTTAATAGATGTGAAGAATGACTGCATAAAGTATTTTACTGTAGTTTTTCAGCTGGATTTAGAAGAGCTTCATTTTCACTCTCATTCTGAGGAACTAGAGAAGCAGCAGGACAAGGAACAGATGACGTAAGGCTATTGGCCTCTCCATTGACAACCGGTGCAAAGCCTGCAGGAGCAGAGAGAGCTGCCGGTGGACTTCTCTTATCCCCACTTCTCTGGAGAGAAGTTGAAGGCACGACTAAAAGAGAGAGAGAGAAAAGATACACCATTACCATAAATAAACATTTATGAAGCAGCATATATTTACAGTTGAATACTTACAAACAAACAGAAAATAAAATTCATTAGCATCTTAAAATCTGCAGATTTAAATCCTGAAAGCATATATATTAATAAGTACACAGGCTACTTATTAACATAGTTCACAACTAAACACTTCAAAATACACAAGGAAAAATATTTTTACTTCTTCCTTCTAAACAATCTCGCACTTTTGCATTACAGTCACTGGGTTAAAATAGAAGAAAGGGAGAAAATAAGACAGAAATTGAAAAGAACTACAATGCTATATGCTAGAAAAGCCACCAAAAGAACAGTAGGAGAAACTTGTCTTGGGTTAGGTTAAACAGGGTCACTATGTATGATGTATAGAATCCTAGCAAGTAATGAGTAAAGACTATGTATTTGTCTACCTCCTACTACTTCAAAACTACTGTCATTTACCTTTTTCTCAATGTGACTATCACTGTTTCCTTCTCATTTTAATGCCACAATTATCATGGCTAGTTCCCACTGGTCTCTTTTCCACTCTTCTTTCTCTACCCAGTCTCCTTTAACTACTGCTCTTACACTCTCTTCCAGGAGGAGGAGGAGCCTTCCGTCAGCTGTCAGTCCGCAAAGCAGGACTTTCTTGGCATGTAAAACTGACACAAAGCCATAAACACACCTTTCTAATTTTGTTTTCCTTAGTTGTCTTCCTCTGTTCAGAAAAGGTAGTAAATGATATTATCCTCTACAGGAAGAAGAAGGTAGCTGAGATCAAGAGGTGGAAATGAGTGTTTCAGGGCAGAATAGTAACGTTTCTTTGAAAGTGGCAGAGAACCAGGATATATGTGAAGAATAAAGAACAATTCTTCTAAGCTGGATGTGGCAATGCAAACTCAGAATCCCAGCCCTTGGGGAGACTGAGGCAGGAATGTTGCGAATTTGAAGTAAGCCTGAGCTCCACTGTCAAATCCTTTCTCAAAACACAAAAAATAATAAGAGAACATCTGATTCTGTTATTTTGAATGACTTATTTATTTCTATTTTAGGTATGTATGTACCTGCATGACTTTATGTGCATCACACACATGCAGGTACCCATAAAAACTAGATAGCACTGGAGTGACAGGCAGTTGTGAGCTGCCTAATGTGGGTCCTGGGAACCAAACCTGGGTTCTCTGCAAAAGCAGTTAGTGCTTTTAGCTACTGAGTCATCTTCGCAGCCTAAGAATGGGATTCTAAAAATGGTGTTTTTATCCACTATCATTTCTTATTCAGACAAAAACTGAAATGTTACAATAATAATGGCCAGCTGGAGTTACCCAGGAGATTTCAATTTCCTGCACTTGAGCTCCTATTACCAAGGGACAGGGACTAAGATTGAGAAAAATCTTTAGTAAAATAATAAAGACTAGAGACTAGATATGAATTATACCAATTTCATTTTTTTTTTGTTTGTTTGTTTGGTTGGTTTTTCGAGACAGGGTTTCTCTGTGTAGCTTTGCGCCTTTTCTGGAACTCACTTTGTAGACCAGGCTGGCCTCGAACTCACAGAGATCCGCCTGCCTCTGCCTCCCGAGTGCTGGGATTAAAAGCGTGTGCCACCACTGCCCAGCTTCATTTTTTTTTTTTTTTTAGTGAACAGACTTAACATCTATTTGGCTCTTACCACATATTGGCTTATTAAGACCTTTTCACATTCAAGTTTCTTCCTCAAAAATTATAAGTTTTTGTGGAACTCGATTTATGAACTTATCAAATAGTTACTAAGAAACTGCACTGTGCCAGCATATATATGTACATGCCCTTCACTGCTGTGGATATCACTCTGTATCAATAAAGCACTGATTGGCCGGTAGCCAGATAGGAAGTATAGGCGGGACTAACAGAGAAGAGAAGAGAGGAAA
>CABHPH010155408.1:4673-19675 GCA_902168325.1 Peromyscus nudipes | reverse complement strand
GACTGGTGGGACTTGGGAGCTGGAGAGAAGCTCTCCAGCAACACTTCACATAACACTGCTGAATCAGATTTACTCACATGATGAATTGTTCAGATGCTGGTCTCGAAGGGTATGGAGTTCTCCAAGTAATTTGTCCATTTTCTGTTTCTTTTCCTGTAGTACTCTCATTTTGCTAAAAAGCTGGACTTTCTCATCAGGTAAATGTTCAGAAACTGAGGGATTTCTGCTCTGAGAAATCTCTCTAGTTAATGAAAGGCTTTCTGCCTGTCTTCTGTTGTCTGGAACAGTGGGAGGCTTAGTTTAAAAAAGAAAAAGCAAAAAGGAAAAAATCATTTAAGATGAAGACAATTAAAGGTTGCATTTTACAGTATGTTGACATTTATTTTGTTTCCTGTTTGCTATTAACAGGATGCTTCCATTAACAATTTTATCCCTATCTCCTGTGAGTATCTGAGAGCTTCCTTACGTAGGGTATGACAGGGTTCATTACAAAAATTTACTAATTTTTGCTAGATAACTGTCCAAAATGGCTGACCACACTCATTTCCTTAGTGGGCAAGAAAAGAGGCACCGTATCTTTAATCACACATCCTTTCCCAGTGTGAAGGCAATGGTTCACCAATTCTTATCCAAATCCCATACTGAAAATTCACACATGCACCATTATTTTACAAAATTCATAAAACTGAAATACTTATTAATTCTAAAATTGCTCTTGGTAGATAAGAGAGCAAAAGCCTATAATCCTAGTGCTTTAAGAGGCTAACACATAAAGATGGAAAATTTGAGGTCAGCTTGTCTTGCTTCAATACCAAATCAAAGGAAAATACTGCCCCTCCCTAAAAACCTTTCTTAAAAACTGTCAGTAAGATAAAATAATGCAAGGACACAGACTTAAAACAACTGTAAGTCTCTCTGTTTGTTTTTGGTTTTTTGTTTTCTTGAGGCAGGGTCTCGGTAGCCCTGGCTGTCCTGGAACTCACTAAGTAGACTAGGCTGGTCTTGAATTCACAGAGATCCGCCTACCTTTGCCTCCCACTGATGGGATTAAAACACACACCACTATAACTGGCCTAAGTTTAAATCTTAAAAGTTATAACCATCTAGTGCTTAAAAGAGGTAAAAAGAATGTTTAATCTAACAGTCAACACAAGAAAACCTTACTACTCAGCACATTAAAAGTATCTTTTCTGGGTGTGGAGACATGGCTCATCGGTTAAGAGCACTCGCTGCTTTTGCAGAAGACCCAGGTTCTGTCCTAGCATGCACATTAGGTAGCTCATAACTGCCTGTAAATCCAATTCCAGGTGATCTGACGCCCTCTTCTGGTCTCTGTATGCATAGGATACACATATACATTCAGGTACACAGATACAAATAAAATAATAATAATAATAAATCTTAATATAGTAGATTCTCCTCTAACCTAGAGTTTCTCAAAGGACAGTATCAAGAATAGCAATGGGATCATATGGGGCCTAATCAATTCTTAAGAATCATAATTTTGGAGGTTGAGGGACTTTGTGTATCCACTTTTAAAAACTCAAGCCAGGTGATATCTAAGGTTTGAGACCCACTGGGTTAATTAATGTGATTCATAAACTTAACTACATAAACCAATTACCTGAGAATCACGAAGCTGATTATGGAAACGCTGGATTAAATCATTCAGTTCTTCATTTAGTTCAGATGTGATGCTGACTCCAGATAAGCTTCCTGTAGTTTCTGTAACAACTGAAAACAAAATTAAATACTAGATTCAATATAAAGAAGCATCACAACCTAACATAATTTGAAACTTTTCATTATATATTAGAAGTTCATATCTGACATAAAAATAAAGGGACAACTACTAAACTCTAGGAAAGTGACTCATGTTTTTTAATCTCAACAGACTGTATTCCCAATTAGTAAATGTGACTTGTTAGGATAGCGTTAGGATGACTCATTAGTTTCTTTAGATAGAAGGTACAGTGGGCAAATTAGATCCTGGAAAAAAACAGCTGACTCTGACCGGTCTCTATCTCTACCTCTTCAAGAAAATCAAAACTATATTACAGAAATGGGCAAGTTTTTCTACAAAGTACAGACTGAAAATTAGCATGGCTCTGTGGAATACAGTTCTCGTCCTGTCTACCCATTTCTGCCATTAAAGGCAGCAACATGTAAAAAAATAAATGGCAGTGTTTCATAAAAGCATGTCAATTACAATAAAAGACCACAGATTTTATCATCTTCATTAAAAACAACAAAACTCCTTCACACTCCTAACGCATGTTTCTGAAGACAATTTTGACAACACTTACTGCTTTACTAACTAGTACTCCATCTTGATTCTCTCTTTTAACTTTCCAATTTTATAAGAAGCCACAGGCTACAAACTGCTTTAAAAAAAAAGAAAGGAAGGAAGGAAGGAAGGAAGGAAGGAAGGAAGGAAGGAAGGAAGGAAGGAAGGAAGGAAGGAAAGACCATCATTTTCTGTTGGAAAACAAAACAAAACAAATCCCTAGCATTTGAGGACTGAGAGAAACCCTTTTCTAGTCTAAACTTTCCTTGGAGAACACCAGAATTACAATCCAGATAACTAATGAACAACTTGCTAGACAGGAAGAAAAGCACTTTTCCCCAAGGCAGGTGTGTTGTGTTTCTAAACAGATGAGATGCTAACCCTTGCTTTCATCAGTTTTCTTCAGCAAAACTTCATAAGTACAGTAGAATTGTTTTAAAATTATTAAGCCAAAATTCTTGTTGAAGAAGTACATAAAGTTCAAATTCAATCTTCTAGGTATAGTCTTTTATTGCAATTCATGATAGTGTATTTTTGTAAAAGAAACAATTTGCATATTTTAACCTAAATTCAATGGATTTCTATTAAAATTCTATATAAAGTCTAACCAAGCCAGAAACTGTGTTTGTCGTCCTTCTCTATGAAGCCTTAAGCAGTAGCCTACATAACGGTGGTCCAATGAGATGATGCAGCTTCAAGTACTCAAGACTATAGAAAGGCCACTGGGAACTTCGGGAGCCCCACTGCTCCATGAGGTTCGCAGGCCGTTAGTGGGCAGGAGAGAGACTGCTATGCAGGAGGGCAGCCCCTGGTTAGTTGTCCATAATCCTGTAGGTAAGCCCTCACCTACGCACTCACACTCCTATAAGTAGCCCTTAGGAAACTTGTGTCACCAAAACAGCAAGATAAAATGGCCTGATTACAGTGCTCAAAGACAAATCAACTAGGAGAACTGATGAGAAAACAACTCAGCCAACCTAACAGGTTATTATATCTATCGCTTTGTGCCCCAATATATATATATATATATATATACACAATTGTTATTTGTCAGTTAAAAATAAAGCTAAAAAGAAACCTTAGTCTTATTGAGTTTTAACAAGAAACAATCTTACTTTTATCCTAATGAAAACTTAAAACAGGTTTGAAGACAGTAAGAAAAAGTACAAAATTAAAGAAACTCAGTATTAAACAATTCAATTGTCACTTAAATGATACACAGCTCTGAAGGAAAGGGGGAAAAGAATATTTCTGAGTCTCACAAAAGCTGAGTAAAGTATAACAGCAGTTTAAAAGCTCATATATAAAACTGGGTATCTAACTGAAATAACAACTACTAACATTGACTACTAAATATGCTCTATTAATTTACTACCTTATTAGACTTCTTCTTGTCTTTTTTTGTATTCTCCGGGTGCTAAAGACTGAACCCAGGGCAGATTTAACCATGCAAACCTGCAGCCCTCTCTACTTTCTCATTTTCTGAGATAGAGTCCCATCATGAAGTATTGGGGGAGGGAGTCTGTGTACCTAAGAGGTCGATGTTGGGTATCTTCCATAGTCACGCTCCATCTTCTTGAGACAAGATTACTCACTGAAGCCAACGCTCATCAACTGGCTAGACTACTGAATCCCAGGGACCCTCCCATCTCTGTCCCTTCTAGAGCTGGGGCCACAGATGTGTACCACTGCACTTGGCTTTTAAGTGGTTGATCTACACTGAGGTCCTTATGCTTGTGGGACATGCACTTTACCAACTGAGCGATCTCCCCAGACCCTAAGAATTCTTGATCTTCCTGCCTCAGCCTTCTGAGTGTTGGGATTACAGGTATTATGCTACCATGCCTGGTTGACTTAAGATTTTTTTTTAAACCTTCCTTGTAAGGCAAATAAAGAACAATCTTAGCTGAGTAAGATTAAACAAACACAAACAGTAACCCCCAAATTGGAAACAAAAGCATCAAGAGCCCTATCACTTTGAGGTTAAAAAACAGTACTACATACAGGCCTGTCTCTTTTACCTCTTAAAGGTACTCTCTGATGAAAAGGAGAGCGAGCTGTCTGTCTGCACGGTACAGTATGATAGCCAGGAGTTGTTCCTGCAACCTTTTCTGTATAACCAGAGAAAAGCACAGGACAGAGTAAGCCTTGCTTGCAGGTTGCTACACTAGTCAACAACCGAGATCTGAATATACAATAATAGCATTCACTTTGCAATACAGATAGTTAATGAGCCTTTCTTATAAAAACAACATTCTAAGACTGTCACATACCAGAATCGTCCATCACAGCTATAGCTTGCTCTGCTTTATGCTGCAAAGCCAGAAGGGCGGCTTGTCGTCCCTGTAGAGCTCGCAGCTGCTCCTGCTGTTGTAACATTCTTTTTAATAAATCATGTTGTTTCTTCAAATTTTCTGTCTCTTCCATGGGCTCCTGTTGATGATCTCTGGCCTGGAAAATAAGACCAACGATACTTATTTCTGACTGTTGAAATCCATGGTCCTGTTTCATTTGCCAGTGGCAAAGTACAGCAAAGACAATAGTTTTGATTGAATACACAACTCTAGATAGTTTTAAAGGCTTAGAAAACAGATATGTCCCACATTAAGAATTAGGGAATTTCAAAGCAAAAAACTATGACAAGGAAATAAAAGAGAAAAAAAAAACATACAAAACAGAAGGTTGAAAGTCTATGAAGGCATAAGGAGCTGCACAAATTGCAAACAAAAGAATAGGGGAGCCAATTACAGGTTATACAGAGTTAATGCTCCAAAAGATTATTTTCTAAAAAAACTAGGTAACCAAACTTTCTACCCCATTCTAGAAGACGATTTTGAACATATACAACAAAAGCAAATGAGAATATGTGTGTGTGTGTGTGTGTGTGTGAAAGAGAGAGAGAGGAGAGAGAGAGAGGAAAGAGAGAGAGAGAGGGAGAGAGAGAGAGAGAGAGGGAGAGAGAGAGAGGAAGACAGAAAGAGAGAACACACCAACTTCTAACCAAGGTTGAGATTTTTTAAATATATTTCTTGATTATCTTATGTAAAAGGGCCTAGCTGAAACACATCAAGTACATAACAAAGCAGAAAACTTTATTTTGCATCAGATATCTTTATTAGTTTTTTGACTCTTAACTTATGTCTATTCAGCTGAGTTTGGAGTATAAGACACAAAGAAAATACTCCAAACTTCCCCAATACACTAAGAACTTATCATCCCCTCTACGTGCAACATAACAGATTTAAATAGGGACTACTTAGAAGAAACTACCAACGGAATTGAAGAGATGGCTCAGCAGTTACATGCACTTGTAGCTCTTGCAGAGGACGCAGGTTCAGTTCCCAGCACTCACACAGAGGCTCACAACCATCTTAATTCCAGTTCCAAGGGATCTAACACCCTCTCTAACCTTTGTGGGCATCAGACATGCAGAGGCTGCGCGCGCGTGTGCGCGCACACACACACACACACACACACACGCAGTCTAAACATTTATACACATAAAATAAATCAAGCTTTTAAAAGAAAAAAATTTAAAAAAGAAGTAATGACTAAGTGGGCTGCTGGTATGACTTAATGATAAAGCTCTTGCTTAGCCATGCATAAGGCCCCTTGTGTGTATAAAAAACAAACAAAAACCACCTTATGCATATACAAAATTAAAATTTAAAACATAACTGAACAAAACTAATCAAGACAGAAATGTAAATACAGCCCCCCAAACAATAAAATTTAAGCCCAATTATATATGAAATGTATATTATAATGGTATTCATCAATGATTTACCATCAAAATATTTGAAAGTTCTGTTATGTTAATCCATTGACATAAAATATTCCCTTTACTGTATTGATTTGGTTTTAAATTTACCACACTAACAAATTTTTGTTGGGATTATAAAATTTTAAATGATTTCTCCCTAAAATTACAAAAGCAATTCAATGATTTCTTTTGAAAGTAAAAATAAACCCACTGATCTACTTTCCCTGGTCACATGTGATTTCTAGAGAAACCACAGGGAACACAGACAGTTTGAGAAGTTTCCTTCTAGATGACATCCTTCACCAGTGCTACATAAAGCCTCTTCCATCTACCTCCTCTCAAGTAGAACTAGCAATATTGTAACTAAGAATGGGTAACCAAGACAACATTTTACATTGTGACTTAGAAAAGAAAAAAAAAAATAAGAACAAAAAAGCATATAGCCTACAGTTAAGTACTCAGAGAAAGTTAAGATAAAATTGGAAGTTAAGTGGAAGTTGACTACTGCTATTAACACTGACATACATTAATTTACATTTCAGATTGGTATTTATAATCAATTATGAAAAAAGTTGAGAAAATGGGTGTGGTGGCACACCTTTACTCTTAGTATTTGAGAGGCAGAGGAAGATACACCTCTGTGAGTTCAAGGCCAGTATAGTCTACATAGGTATTCCATTCTAGTCAAGGCTACACAATAAGACTATCTTTAAAAAAAAAAAAAAAAAGAGGAGGGGGAAACAAAGTGATTGCTTGCCTTATAAGCACAAGAACTTGAGCTGGATCCTAAGAACCTGTATTTTTTAAAAAAGGCTAGGCCTGGCAGTCCCTACATGTAAACCCAGCTCTTGGAAGGTGGAGATGAGCAGATCCCTAGAACTCACCAGACAACTGCACTAGCCTACTCTGTCCAGTTACAGGCCAGTGAGAGATGCTGTCTCAAAAAAAAAAAAAAAAAAAAATGGTGAGAAAGTACCTGAGGATTGACAAAGCATGGGTGTACATGAAAGGCTTTGTATTATGTTACATAATACAAAATGTTATGTCTATAAAATACACCAAAAAAGTTAGAATCAGCCTTTGTAGATGGATATGGCTAGAATATCTATTATTCATATCAATCTGTAACTCAAAGGTTGTTTTCAGCTCCGAATCTAGGATAAGACCTCAAACCTTTTCCTCTATTCTTCAAACACAAATACATTTCAAAAGGTTTCTTAGGAGGGAAGAAGCAGAAGGGATATGGAGAGTGACAGATTCTGTAAGCAGAGAAAAACTGAAGTCAGGTGGTAGGAATTAAGATTTGAATTACAGTCATTTTATGAATTATGTACTAGTAAACTACATTGTGATGACCTTAAGAATCAAGACTAGGGTTGGCAGGATGGCTCAGTGGACTCGAGCCTGTCACACTGCTAAGCATTGAACCTCATGGCCCGAGTCAATCCTCAGGACCCACAGAGTATCGGGAAAGCATAGAGGTTGTCCTTTGACCGCCACACGCATGGTGTGGTCCAACACAGGCATCCACACACAAAATAAAAATTATAAAACAACAAGAATAATAAGGATAGTCGAAATGTAACAAATCCCTGAGCAAGTTTAAGATAGAATAATTCTCATCTATAAGAATACTTGCCAAGAGACTTAGAAACAGAGGGCTTTTTTTTTTTTTTTTTTTTTTTCTTTAAGTAAATGTAACACCACAGGGGAAAAGGAGACTTGGCCAATGTGCCACAGTGCCTGTCATTGTATAAAGAAAGAAGACAAGTTTTAAAGGACACCCGCTGTAGCTCATATTCATCTTCTCCCCTTCAATGCTATTAAGTCTAAAGATAACCAAGTACTTTTCTGCTCAGAAGGGAGTACCCTTAGCTTATTGCTTTGTGTAATTAAAGACACTCCCCCCCCAAAAAAAAACATGAAAAAGCACAAACTGCTGAAATATTTGAAGTTTTGTCATTTTAACACCAAAGAAAAAAAATTTAACTACAGAAGAAAGATTGATCATTGGTAACAAGCTAGTAATAAAACTTACAAAATTATTCTTATGTACCCTAAAATATTAAAATGGTATTTTGCTCTCACTAAAAGGACACACAGGCTTTTACAAATGCTACTTTATTCGAATGTATTAGAAGAGCTATACAAACAGTTTTCTTCACTTATCCTGAATGTCTTTGTATAAATCATGGGAAATCTAGCAGAATATTAAAATATCAATGAGTAAATCAACTAACTAAACCTTTTTTTCTGAGAGGGAGAAAGAGAAGAAAAGGTTTTAAGCAGTACACAAATACAAGCCAAAATCACGAAAAAAGCATTTCTTCCTTTAAGGACAGAAAACCTAACAGCGTGTACTATCTTCTTTTTCTCTAATGAACTACTATAATAATAAGACAAAAATTTAAAGTATCATTCTAATTCATAAACACTACTATTATAAACAAAAACAACCATTGGCCAAGGTTTAAGAATGTTTTTATGTACTCTGACCCTTCAATAGCAAAAAGAACAAATTATGATTCTAATCCTTTATAATTGTAAATCAAAGTCAGCTACTATATGTTATCCATGCAGAGGTATATTCTAAAGCAAAAAAAGAAAAGAAATAAAAACACTTAGCAACAGCATTTTACTACAGCAAATTATAGTCTATTAACGGTGTTAATAAATTATAGAGTTCAGAGGAACAGCAGTTAACAGAAGAAGCAAGAACAAGGAAGAAGTAGACATGAGAGCTGCTCATTTAAAGATGTCCCGAGTTAACATTGTGAAGTATACCTTTGAGGGCAATCCACGTTTTCGGCTACATTTCCTATTAGGTCTCAGTTCCCTGTCATTCTGAGGAGCTCTGTCACCTTTCCCTTTTGGACTTGTAGTAACGTCAATGTCTGAAACCTGTTCTTGTGAAGCTGAATTCCCTAGTTTGTCCTCAATGCAGGGCCGAATTCTCAGACTAAAAGATGCCTCCTTTATTAAATAGTGTAGCATATTAATTTCTTAACACAAACTCCTGTTTAACATATAAGCCAGCCTTGTAAATAAATACAAAAATGTCTCATTCCACTTTTTAAAAAATTTAACCCAAATCCACCCCCAAGAGGCAATAAATTTAATTATACTTTTAAGTTTCTGTAAAATAAACAGTTGCTTATTAAATTCAAGCAAGCATTATATCTGTGACAAGTTCCAAGAATGCAAAACTGCTAAAATATTATTTTAACATTTTTTCTGTTACATAATAATTTACAAAAGGCCATGATTTTACATGATTATGAAAAAAATTCTCATCACAGTAAACACTTTGGATTTAAGAATCTAAATTACAATCAACTATACCATTTCCCATACCTCTCCAATAAAATCCTTTAACCAGCCTGCCCCAACCCTTCTGCTTCTGCTGGTATGTAAGGGAGAAATTATTCCCAGCACCACTATGAACAAAAAACAATTTCCCACAGCAGAATCCATTTTTCAACAACTGTTTGGATTAAGACCCCTGAACATTTCCTAAATATAAAGAAAAAAATTCAAATTTCCTATTTTAAAAAAGTTTAAACAGGAAGGATAGGGAGGAAAAAAGAAGCAGGTAAATTTTGCTGAGCAATAATAAAAGGAAACAAACCCTCAAATTCCTAATGCTGAGTGGTATTTTGAAATATATTACAAAAATCAAAGACATGAGTGCTTATCCTTTCAAAAGAAAAGGCGTACTAGCACTAGGTGTTTAACAGTTCCAAGTACATGACTATAGTGTGTTTCCATAGTGTAGTGGATATCACCTGTACTTCAGACAAGTGCGTGATTACAGGCACATCTGTTCAAATAAAAATGCTTAAAAGCAAAGCAGTTTTGAAATGTACTACATTCTATGAACTAAATCCATCTTACAACCTTTACACTGAGAGTAAATAATGTCAATATTATCCTGTCTTATTTATTAGCCTTTATTTCAATTTTTTATACATCTAGCTTTGCTATAGTACTACAGAATGAGAAATTAAAAAAAAATCTTAGCACATTTAAAATGAGTTCTCATCAGCAAATGAATGTAGAAACTTCTCCAGCTTAACAGGCTTAATAATCCTGAGTATCTCTAGTGATATTAACAGCTCTTACACCTACAATGAATTCTAACTTTGCCAATGCTTCTTAAAATTAGGGACGTTGTACCGGGCAAAACTGACTACACAGACATTTCTGTACACTGAAATTCAGAAATAACTAGATTTCCAATTCAAACTTTTAAAACTACTTTTAATGTTACTAATATAGCTTTCAAACTTCCATGTTTAGAAACTATATATAACGTTAACAATTTGAGGGTTTCTTTCCTAGAATATATTTTCTATTAAAGAATGCCAGAAACTGTCATCTTGAAAAATGGAGGAAAACCTTAAATCTTCATTTCCAGCACTTTAATTACCAAAAAGCCGCTTACCGTGGTATCTGAAGCCTCAGACTGCACATCTATGTTTAGCGATGTGCTCTCAGCTACAGAACCAGATCCCACAGCTGAGTCTATAGTCCGAACATCCTCCTCCTCATTTTCTCTAGCCTGAAATATTTTAGTGGTATAAATCATACAACTATTAAAAAGGGCAATAAAAATGTTATAATGGATGGCACGATTTTTGAAAATATGTTAACTCCTCTGGAGTGGCAACAGAATGTCATCAATATTTGTATATTGTACATTATAAAAAAATAACACATACATCACTTAAAAAGTCCAAAACTTACAAGGATTTTCTGGAGAAATTTCATATATGACTTTTCTTGTTCTTTAAGGTGTTCTATTAGATGAGTAAGGCGCTCAACATTAGCAGATCTTTCATTTTTCTCTACAAGATCTTCTCTCATAGAACTAGCTTTAGTAATATAGTCACGAATTTGAACAAGCCTGCTAACAATCTGCAGGGAAAATATTAAAAAGAAAAATAAGGATGACAGTATACAACATATAAAACTAAGCCTAATTAATACCATAGCAATAGCATCATACATATATATTTCAAATGAAGGAGGATCAAAGATATATCTAGGTTTACCATATAAATTTATACATGCAAAAAAATTTGAATCAAACAGATTTTTAAAATTAAAACAATGGTCAATAAATTTCAATCACCATCAATTTAAAAGTAATCTCAAAATTATTTTAGTTTATGTTATCTGAAAAATGGCATCTATTTTAAAATTTCATTTATTATTGTTATAGAGAGATTCTGTTTGCTTTTTTATGTCTGTGTAGTTGAGTGCCATGGTGTATATGTGGAGGTCAGAGGACAACTTCCACAGAGTTAGTGTTCTATTTTATGTGGGCTCCAGGTATTAAATCCTCAGGCTTGCAGATGTAGACAGCAGATGAAGCCCCAAGTTAGTGAATTCCTAAGTGAATATGGACAGTTCAGAATGGCACAGCCATGCATAGAACTCCAAATTCTCAGACCCATGAAACACTGGCACACTCTCCCCAGGAGCCCAAAAGATGAGTGTTTATGAACGACTGATCAGTGCGTACAAAGACTAGCAACTGCGGCTTCTTTTTCCCAATAGTTACAGCCTGAGCCTGCTCACTTACAGAGGCCTCCTATCTAGTTAACAACTAGTTAGTTAACACTCCACACTCTGTGCTGTACCTAATAAACACACACTGAGGTTCCAGGTCTCAGCAGCAGCAGAAACCCCCATCCTACTTTACTCTCCGTGTGTCTGTCCTTTCTTCATTCCCTCACCACCCCAGTCAGGGCTCCGGGCCCCAAGAAAGTGCAGGTTGTGCCACTAAGCCAACTCTCCAGGCCCCAAACTTTTATTTGTAAAACAAACTGCTGAGAAATTACTTATATTTTCCATGGGGGGGGCACACATCTGCACATAATATATGTATGCGCACATATGTCAGGGGCACACGTAGAGAGCAGAAGCTAAGTCTGTGGTACCGGTTCTCTCCTCCCACCTCTACATGGGTTCCAGGGATCACATTCAGGTGGCCAAGCATTCATAGCAAGCACTTTGATCCTGCACCATCTCACCGACCCTAAATATTCCATCTAATGCTTACATTTCTTTATAAATAATTGGTAGCATTATAAAAATAAAATGTTAAAGTAGAATTTTTGAAGGTATTTTCCAAAAACATCAGCATCATTTTATTCCTTTTTTCATGATTTACTTTATTTTTAATTGGGTACGTGTGTATAGGCAGGAGTATGTGAGTACAGGAGCCTGTGAAGACCAGATGTATCTGATCTTCCTGGAGCCAGAGTTTCAGGGGTTGTGAACCAATGTGTCCAGTGGGTATGCTGGGAACCAAACATGGGTCTTCCACAAGAGCAATATGTGCCCTTAACCACTGAGCATCTCTCCAGCCCCAATAGCCACATTTGAATAAAATTCTTAAAAAACAAAACAACATAAAACCAAATCGCTGGGTGGTGGTGGTGGTGGTGGTGGGTGCACTCCTTTAATCTCAGTACTCAGGAGGCAGAGGCAAGCGGATCTCTTTGAGTTCGAGGCCAGCCTAGTCTACAGAGTGAGGTCTAGGACAGCCAAGGCTACACAGAGAAACCCTGTCTCAAAAAAAAAAAAAAAAAAAAAAGGAAAAAAGAAAAAAGAAAGGAAAAGAAAAAACCCTAATCACACTGATTCCAACCCTGCTTTATTAAAAATTAGCAATTTAGTATTTGGCAATTAGAGAAGCTTTAATGAACATAAATATGTAATTTCCCAATCATTTAAGGAATAAAATATTATTCTATTACAAATATATGGTACATTACTGAAGAGGGTTAGAGGAAAACCTAATTCCACCGAATTGAACTTCCTACATGCATAGCCTAATACTTTTGGAACATCTTAAGGTTTACACTGTACATCTGCAAACCACTACCCAAACAATCCCATTTTATGACCTGGCTGCTCTCCATTGCAGGTTCGCCTCGCCCATCTTCTTCAGAGACTTGACAGTTCTGCAAAAGGTCATTGCTTAAAGCAGAAGCAAATAGCTCTTTGCACTGTGCTGATGCAGTCGTTTCTCTTTTGGGAAGACATGGAGTAGCATCCTTGCTCTTGTTAGTATTAATCTGCATAGGCAAAAAGTTGAAGGGCTTTCGGTTTTCACTGAGCTGGCGTTTGTTGTTAGCCGCTGTTGCTCTACCTTGAGAATCACTTCCAATACTTCTCTATACACAAAAAAAAAACCAAATCACACAAACATTAATCTTTCAAACATTCTTAGTTACAACATTAGATAATGAGGACATGGTTTTGTAAAAAGTTTTTTAAAAAGCTTCAGATCTACAAAATCCTACTAAATTATCAAAATTTGATTACCCTCTTATTCTACTAGACTTGGAATCTACTTTTCTGCATGTTCAGAAACCTCTTTACCGTTGCAAGATTCAGATACGACAATAAAATACTAGTAAAAATACCAGTCAAGAGTTTATTATCATTTCTACTTGACTTTAGATCTAAACTTTATTTTGGTGATTGTAAGTCAGTTTTATTCTAAACTTTAGATACATCAACCACATTCATATTTATTCAATAAGTGTACTAAACCTAGTAGCAATTTCATCCAGTTAGCAATATCTACTTTGATAATGAAGTATCTTAAGCTAGCTATTAGAATGGTAATAGCCCAGAAAGAAATACCTTTGGCAAATGTAAAAGTACAACTTTGCCTCTCTCCAAAGACAATACTATCATCAGTATTTAAAATTCTCCCCACACATACAGAAACTTTAATCCTTTCTAATCTTTTATTCTTAAGACATATTACTTAATCCATTTAAAGTATTTCCTATGGTATAACTTATTTTGAAAAGAGTTCACAAACCTGATCTAAATCACTGAAGTTTATCCGCTGTTTCAGTTTCTCTAATTCTGCCTGCTCTGGAACAGACATCTGAGTCATATATCTACTATGTGGAAACGTATGTGGAATCTTTGTTCTTCGCCTTCCAACTCCTGGTGATGACTCCGGAGAAATATCATTAGTTACCCTCTTATCACCTGCTACACCAAATTTTTTCTTATTCTTTTCTGATGATCTATTGGCCTTCTTCTGTTGGCCACCCCACTCCTTTAAAAAAGTAAAATCAAAAGTTAATCTGACCTATATCAAACCAAGAAAATAATTTGGTATGCTCAAAACAAAACAAAAAAAAACCAACAACTTTGGTTTGGATATTAAAATACCATGACATTTTTCACATACAAATACTCTCTTAGAGGTTTATTTCTGTCAACCCACTTTTCTCATTATTATATCTATCCTAATATTACAGCTTGGACTTTAAAAAGTTTATTACCTTCCTATTATAGAACAGATATTAAACTCCAATTCCAACCTGCCAATCAATTTAAATATTTTCAATAGTTTCTTTTTTGTTTGAGATAAGATCTTGTTCTAGTTTAGACTGGCTTTGAACTCATCATACAATCCAGGTTAGCCTAGAATTCCTGATTCTTCTAATCTCTAGTCTGTCAAGTGCTATCAGACTAGAGATGTTCAAAAGCATTTCTAAAAACTATTCTTTCTAGCCATCTGTTATGATACATGTCTATGCTCTCAACACTCAGGAAGCTGAAAAAAGAAGCTGGAGAGTTTAAAAGAATTCAAGGGTAGCTTAAGCTATGTTGTGAAACCTTGTCTCAAAAAGGTAAAAAATTGTTCTTTTCTAAATTAAGTAGGGAAATAAATACATCTTTAAGTGGCCTTTAGATTACAATCAATTTGTACAGCAAAAAGAAGATATAACTAGAATTGACCAAGGTTCTAAAGCAATTACTGTTTCCTAAAGAATCATTTAATTTCATATGGTTTCAGTTTCTTAATCTTTAAAATAGGGTACCTTAAAAATAAGATTAGCCGGGCGTTGGTGGCGCACGCCTTTAATCCCAGCACTCGGGAGGCAGAGGCAGGCGGATCTCTGTGAGTTC
>CABHPH010155407.1:37371-47892 GCA_902168325.1 Peromyscus nudipes | reverse complement strand
CATTCAGTAAATTTTTTTTTATTGAAGGCCATGGTATTCTAGTAGGTACTGTTTTGAAAATGCAGACTTAATAGCAAAAGAGATTAACACATGGGGCATATTTTTCTTTTAGTTCTCATAGCTTTTCTTCCCTTCCTTGGACCGGAAGGATTTTTGGCCCCATTTTATATGTATAGATGTTTTGCCTACATGTATGTCTATGCACTGTGTGTGAGTCTTATGTCCTTGGAGACCAGAAGAGGATATCAGATCATTTGTAACTGGTGTTACAGACAGATGTGAGCTCTCCAAACAGGTACTAGGAATATAGCCCCAGGTTCTCTGGAAGACCAACAAATGCTGTTAACTACTAAGCCATCTCTCCATCTCATGTTTAGCTCATTTTAATATGCTGCACTTAAAGGTGTATGTGTACAATAATATGCCTATTGTAAACTCAGAGATTAGGTCTTTTACTTTTTTCAGAGATTCAGAAAAATCTCCCTTTACTAAAAGTGATACTGATACAAATCATGTAAAGACACATAAAATGACAAGCTGAGAAACTGTTTGCTGCTACCCATTTGGAGATCATTGTCCTTTCACTTTCTGTAGGCTCTTAACAGTAAGCCTGATTATAGAAAGGCCACATATTTGAACCATGTTTGGCATTTCACATGCAATTGTGGCTGTAGAACATTTGTCAGAATAGTGAATTTGTTGACACTCTTAGGAGTCATTGCATTAGATGATGAGAAAAGTCAGTTAATTACCTGTATCTCTGGGTCCCGGGTTGAAGGCAAGGAGTAGAAATGCTTTGCTCTTGGATAGAAAGATGGTGAAAAGTTGGGGTGGGTGTATTTAATGTGCTTTTGGGAATTAGATTACATTTTTAAAAGGACATGATACAGAAGGGACTGGACTTGGATGTTTTCATCAGGGATTGTGTGATGATATAAAAACTGTGGTGTGTTCTCTACAGAGGAATTCAGAAAATACTGTGACGACATTGTAAACACTGCAGCATGGGGAGGTCAGCTTGAGGTAAGCCTGTAAGTTCATAGTGTGTGGCTGTTAAATTAGTTATGGATTCCACTTGTAGGGTGCACACAGTTTTTTCAGTGAAACCCAGTTTCTCTTTGAAGATGCCTTCCTTTCTACGTTTGCCATTTCTCTACTGACAAAGAAATAGAGAGTTACATATTCTTTCCCTGGGGTTAGACCATGTACCTTTGAGTAAGTAAATCATGACTTATAGAAGCTGATGTTGCATCTGAATGTTTTCATTTGTGATGCTTCTACGGCCAATCTGTTTGATTTTTCTGTATCTAAAAAAATAATGAAGACAATAAAATGAAGACTTACTTGATGTGATAGTACACATCTGTAGTGCAGTCTTGGATGCTAGCATGGGTTATGTAGGGAAAGGCCTTTTTTTTTTTTTAAAGATTTGTTTATTTATTATGTATACAGTGTTCTGCCTGCATGTATTCCTGCAGGCCAGAAGAGAGCACCAGATCTCATTACAGATGGTTGTGAGCCACCATGTGGTTGCTGGGAATTGATCTCAGGACCTCTGGAAGAGCAACCAGTGCTCTTAACCTCTGAGCCATCTCTCCAGCCCAGGGAGAGACCTTTAAAAAAAAAGAAAGAAAGAAAGAAAGAAAAATTAGAGATTTTATTCCATGAAAGTGAATTTTAGTCTAGTAGATCAATGTTGGAAAAAGAACTTCTTCTTTACATCAAAAATAGAAATGAGCCGGGCGTTGGTGGCGCACGCCTTTAATCCCAGCACTCGGGAGGCAGAGGCAGGCGGATCTCTGTGAGTTCGAGGCCAGCCTGGGCTACCAAGTGAGCTCCAGGAAAGGCGCAAAGCTACACAGAGAAACCCTGTCTCAAAAAAAAAAAACAAAAAAAACAAAACAAAACAAAAAAATAGAAATGAACCAGGATCCGACATTAAATGCCTGTAATTCTATCACTAGGGAGGCTGAGGCCAGAGGATGAGGCATTAAGACCAGCCTAGGGTATACAAAATGAAAATTTTATTTTGTGTAAAACTTACCAAAACACATTTGTTACAATTATCTGTTGAATTCCTGCTTATTAGTGTATTGCTTGAAGGCAATAAATTGATGCATTGACATTGTTGTATAAGAAAACAATATATTCAGACACATAGAAACTTAACATGACTTCTTTGAGCTCTAATTTTTAAAATTTACTGTTAATCATGCTTAACTACAGCAAAGCAGTCTGAAATGGTAGAGAAAGGATGAGGCGGCAAATCCTAGGCTCATGTTCAAACTTTTCCTTTGTGTCTTGGACGAGTCTTCCAACTTCTTGACCTCTAGTTTTAAAATGACTTAGTCAAATGCTGTGACATTAGCTTAGGGTAGGGAGGACATGATGCATGAGTTTGTGAACTCTGACTCTAGCAGTGTTAGTACTATAAGGGTGGCTGACTGTCCTCAGCGGTCTGCCTCTGGAGACCTCGTAAACTTTGAAGAATTCCTTTGCAGTCATTTTTTAGTACGGTGCTGTAGTTGGACCTCTCCACCAGAGGGAACTGTCCCCATTAGTTTTGTCTCCTGACTCAGACACTCCAGATGTTCCACTAGTTTTGTGATGGCAAGAATAAAGAGACTTGGACTACTCAGAAGGTTCACAAAGTAATATGATACTGGAGACCTGATCCTGTTAGAGTGACATCATTTAATTGAGACAATTTTTAAAAACATCTTTGGAAGGCTATTTGCTCAGTCATTGCTTGTGAATTCCTTTGAAGTATAAATTGTTGTTTTCACAGTGGGATAAATGTATATATTATCAATCAAAACCAAAGCCCAAAGCAAACCTGTGTGTGTGTGTGTGTGTGTGTGTGTGTGTGTGTGTGTTTTCACGTTAGTACCAGAGCAGACTTAACTGCAATCAGGAAAACTTTCAGGATTTGATGTTCTCTTTTCACCGTGTGCAACCAACGCTAGTTGTCAGGTTGGTGGCGAGGGCCTTCATCTGCTTTGCCGTCTCACTGACGCTATTATATGGCTTTTTGAAAACATTGCTTTGCACACTATTCTGTGCTAGTTTTAAAAAAATTAAAAATAATGTTTTAAAGGAATAGTTTGCAAAAGAATATAGGATTTTATCTCATTTTGTTCATGTAGCATAGAATCCTTTTCATATTCTTGAATTAATTTTTAACATTCATTCAAAACCTCATAAAGGTTCCATGTACTTTTTGTAACTTTGGTAATTGGGCTGATGCATACATTAGCAATCCATGTTGAAAGGCTGGTAGTGATGGATTTGATTATGAACTCAGGTTCTAGAGCCAGTTTCCTCAGTTAACAGGGTCATTTAACTTTCTCTTTGACCCAGGGAATTCTTTTAGCATATTTCTACTTCAGATTCTAGGTGTTAAAAATAACAGTAAAGTGGGTGTGGCTGCTCACACCTGTAACACTAGTACTTAGAATGCAGAGGCAGGAGGACCTCTGCAAGTTGAAGCCAGCCTGGTTTACATAGCAAGTTCCCATCCAGCTGGGCTACATGGTGAGAACTCTTGTCCAAGCAATATCAACAAACAGGCAAGCTGTCTCCAACAAAACCCAAACCAAAACCAACTCACCAGTATCTGTTCCATGAAGTTATTATGAAGACTGGATGAATTAATTCACATAAAGTATATACATGATTATAGTGCTTAGTTATAGTATGTTATTTGCCATTAGCATTATTTTATTAGTGGTTATTATTCGTTAGGCTTTAAGCTCTAAGGTTATATTGCATGTTACAAAATTAAGGTAGTACAGCATGCTGACCAGATGGAGATTCCATCATAGGCCAGAGTAATTCACATACAAACCTCGTTCTTGCTGAAAGTTCCAGAGCAGCAGTTCTTGATGCTGACTGCAGCAGCGTCATCCTAGAAACTTTTAAAAGTGAACCTCATGTTTTGCCAGATCCTATTCCCTTTCCCTTGGCTGGTAATGATTTGATCTGATGCTTAGCCACTAGTACTTAAAAATTGTATCATTATGAAAAATGGAATGTTTTCAAGCCAGAGACTGGTATAATAATCACAGTCCATCCTTCACCCACTTCACCACATTTGACATTGGTATTTTTACAAAACTGTTGTGTGTCCAAGGCTTGAGAAACTTCTGCCTTTGATGCAGCCTTTGCTTACTTACGTATTTATTTATTTTTAATTTTTTCACCAATTCAGCAAATGCTAAGTGTCTTACCTGAGCTCCAGGTACTATTATGAACAGAGCAGCACATCTTTGCTCTGACTGGTTGCCATGTTCTATGTATGTACTTGAGTAGTTGTGATTTGAGTAAGATTTGTAATTTTGTTTCTCTTACTGTCTATTTTTTTCCCTATAGCTAAGAGCTCTGTCTCACATTTTACAAACACCAATCGAGATACTCCAAGCAGATGCTCCTCCTATTGTAGTTGGTGAAGAGTATCCAAGGAATCCTTTAGTACTAGTGTAAGTATCTAAGGTTTACTCTTTTATTTTTCATAATTACGACAAAAAGATGTGAAAAAATTTTAGATTATGTATACTATTGAAAATGCTATAATTAGCTAAATTAATTCTGCTATGTTAAAGATGGTCAGAACTAGAAAGCATAAGAATGTGTAGTTTACATAATTGCTTAGACTGTTGATCTATTTTTCTGTCTATGGGCTAAGAATAAAGTCCTTTCAAAAGGCTGTAAAATTTCAGCACTGGTTTTGTGTGTTGCCCAGATTGACATTAACTAAGTTTTAATTAGCACAAAAGGTGGGATCATTCAAACAGCCCTTCATGTTGTGAATGTATTTGCATGAGTGAGAATTGGCCCCTCACAGTCAATATGGAGGGTTTATTTCTCCAGTTTCTTACTAGCTGTTCTTACCATTAATGGTTTGAACTTAGTGAAACTTGGAGCTCATTGAGCCATCAGCATCTCAGCCTTTGTCCCACTAGTGATTGGAACTACTTGCTAACTGCCAACACTGTGACATAATGTTGAGCTCAGTGAATGATACCTCTGGATTGGGACATTCAGGGTGCTTAGTTCTGTATGTCAGTAAGCTGTATTCATTTACATATAGTAAATACCTCCTCAAAATGACTTAGTTCTTTCCTTTTTTTTCATTTCAGATACATGAGGCATGCATATGGCTTAGGAGAACATTATAATTCTGTCACACGGTTGGTGAACTCAGCTACTGAAAATTGCAGCTAGTTTACAAAATGTTACACTATGTTTTATAGAGTGTGCCAATCTGCATATTCCTACCAAGTGCTAGATTGTTGTAAATGCTACTGAAAAACACAGCTACCTTAAGTCAGTTTTATGAATAAGCTTGCTAGCAGGCTTTTTAGAAATACATTGGATTAACTTGAACCAGTGCCCTCTTAATGGCATTCCTAGAACTAAAGTCTGTTGTGGAGAACATCATAGACCAAGGTGTTCCACTTCTCACTAATGAGTTTTAGTTATCTTGGACATTCTGATTTTGAATAAATTTTGTTTTAAATTTTGGCCCCACAACTCTATATTCCCAAAGTAAGTATTTTGATATAATTTTTCTTAAAGTACAGAGACTCTGTCTCTGTCATTGTAGGAGCATATTGTAGTGTCAGTAAGTTTATTAATGTTTATGGAATGAGCGTGATCATAATAACTTTGGTATTGCTAGGATCAGCAAGGTGAATGAAACTTGTTATGTAGCACATCTCAGCAGCTAAGGAGAAACTACTTTTAGAATTTTTAACACTTACATGAGAAGTGAGTATTAAGTTCAGTGAAGTTCAAAGGAATGAAACAAAATCCATGGTAAACAGGCATTCATTGTGTCTGTCTTCAACCTTTTTAACAAATTTAGATTTCCCTTTTCTGTGTGTGTAGCTTTAAAAAGACTGACTTCTATGTTGCTGTTTTTTCAGCTTGAGGCTGGAGTTACTTTGTGTCTTTATTCTCCTCACAACTGAGAATTTTTACATTTTCTTGCATTTTCCCTTCTCAGTGGCCTTGCTTTCCCTTGAGCCTTTTTCCACTGAGAACACCCAGTGGCCTTTCACTGCTCACCTGTGCAAAGTGATGCTTTTGTAAAGCAGAAGGGGCCATGGTCATATTCTCCTTAAATCTGCCCCCTTTCCAGTTTGTTCTGACAAGATCTCTGCTTATGCTCACTTTCTAGGATTTAAAGAAGCCCTGGCTAGAGATTATTTTGTTACATATTGTATCACTTTTTTTCTCCCACTCAAATGTCTAATTATTTTATTATATGTATAGGTAAAGTCGAAGGCCACTGTTCAGGAGCCGAGAGCTGAAAATTAGTACAGAACAGTTTCCTGAGGAATGATTTTTGTAACTGGGATTTCAAATCACTTCTAACAGTGTTCTTTGTAAGAGAATTGTACCCATGTACGCACATGTCTGCTGTTCTTATGTAGCACAGGACCATGTGGTGGAGACACTGCTCTAGGAGAGCACTTGCTTATCATGCATGAGGCTCCAGGTTCAGTTTCTAGCACCAACAAAACAAAACAAATTTATGAAAATGAAACTTTTTTGGTTTGATCTGTTTTCTTTTCAAGTTAGAAATATAATAAGATTGAGCATCACGTTTATAATATTTGGGCTTTTGATCCATGTGTACTGTCTGTGAGTAAATAATGGGCTCATGATGTTAAAAGCAGGTAGCACTGTGGCAAGCTGGCAGACTGGTCAGCAGAGCAAGTCAGGCCTTTTGAGATCATTCCAGCAGACTAAAACATGCTCTGCCTCCTACACAGTGTGTTCTGAAGGGTGCCTGCTTTGTAACTTCTGATTTTTTTTCTCTGAAATTTGCAAAAGAATGAAGTTGTAAATTGAATGCTTTGAGTTTAGTTTGAAGTAATATTATCTTCATGTTAAAATATCAGCATTGAGGATTAACAAAACAAAATATTATGAAACTTTGTTACAGAAAATTTCATTTTTAACAAAGATAGTCTAAAATAACTCATCAATGTTTTGTTGTTTTGACATGAATTTAAATGTACTTAATTATGTACTTCTGTATTTTGTGTATATGTTTTATTTTAAAATGGCCAGTATATTTATGAAGAAAGTGTATGGCCAACTTCTACCATTTTAGCTTTAAATGAAAAAAAAAGTCTTTTAAGAATGGCAGTTGTTAATTTAAAGACAACATATGCGAATTAAATTTGCTGCTGCTGCTGCTGCTGCTCTAATGGGAATCCCACCAGTGTTCTCTAGTCCTGATTGGAAATGTGTATGGCAGAATCTGGAATTTGTCTTCAGCCAAGGATTTCATTCACTTATGAATGTTTACAGCCTGTAAAAAGTAAAACAAAGAATGTGTAATTATTATGAGTAAGGCAGCTTTGCTCGTATTTGATGTTTGCCGGAAGAATAAATATAAAGGAGTTGAATCAACATGTATATGTTCAAATTGTCGATTTTTTTTTTAACAGTTTCAGAATTTAGAATAGAACTCATTTTGCTTTAGAGTTTTATCTAGCTCTTACTTTTCTTTAAATATTGAGGATAGTACAATCACAGATTCTTGTATTTAAAGGACTTTATAAATATTTTGGCATATCACTATGCCCAAAGTAAAGAGAGATGATAAAGTAATGGCTAGTTAAGCTGTTATTAGAAGTGAGACTTAGGACACATTGGTCAATGGAGGTTTACTTTGGATCAGTAACTCCTAAAAACATTGTAAGATTCATGAGTGTTTTTTTTTTAAAAAAAGGACTCTCATTCATAAATTATTAATAAGAAAATTCATAAGAATGGGAATCAATAGGAGGCACATCTGTGCCAGTTGGTGCCTGTGCGAATTGGTACCTACACCTAATTGTTAGTACATTTTCTTGATCAAATTGGCAAGAACCAGTGAAGGAGCAAATCAGCTGATTGTTGAGAATGTAACTGATAGTTTCATAACTTTAGTTTTTAACATTAGTTGAGCAAATGTGTTTTTTCTAAATTTGTATGATGCATTTATTCTGTCCTGATTTAAATCTTATTTAAAAATCTTTTTTCTCCATCTTTAAACTCTGGTGGCATCAATTCTTTTCCTTGAATCCACTCTTGTTTTCTTCTGACTGAACCCTGACTCTCCTCACTCAGCACCCACCCTGACTCTCCTCACTCAGCACCCACCCTGACTCTCCTCACTCAGCACCCACCCTGACTCAGCACCCACCCTGACTCTCCACACTCATCACCCACCCTGACTCTCCTCACTCAGCACTCACCCTGACTCTCCTCACTCAGCACCCACCCTGACTCTCCTCACTCAGCACCCACCCTGACTCTCCTCACTCAACACCCCCTGACTCTCCACACTCAACACCCACCCTGACTCTCCTCACTCAACACCTACCCTTGTCTCACCACTGAATGCTTTACCTGCTTCATCTGCTTTCCTCAGTTAAATAGACCCTCCTTTGGCACATGTCCCCAGACCCTCACACCCGGGCTAGGTTGGCTAATGTTTGATTCTTTGTAGTGCCTACACATTGAGAACTAGTTACTTGGTTTTGTTTATTTTTCTCTAAGCTTAGAAATAACTTTTTGTTAAATAGAGTTAAAAGATTTAGTTTAATAGGTGCTTATTAAATAAATGCTTGCCAAGTGTCTTTGGATATCATTTGAGAGAAGAGAATCTAGGAAGGTGGCATTAAACTAATTGGCAGCTGTGCATAGAGATAATATAAAATGTGTTCATTCACAAAAAGAGTGCTTTCTACTTACTTAACCTTTCCTTAGGTCTTTTGGTCATTTGAAAAGGAGAAAGGAACAACCTAAGAGCATTTTCTTTTTGCCTTTTTCAGGTATCCCTAACCTGAAAATCCTAAATCTGAATTGTTCCAAAATTTAAAACTTAGCATTGACACCATAAGTAGAAAAAGCTATACCATTGAACTTTAGGTTTCATGTACAAAAACTTTAAAAAAAATTATACAAAATTACTTGGACTATGGAAAGTCTGCATGATAGATATGAAGCATAGATCAGTTTCATACACACATGACTGCTTCTCAAGTAGACTATGTGAAGCAGAACAGTCCATAATTCAGAAGAACCCGATATCCAAAATTTCAAATAAAGAAACCTCAACCTGTAGCATGTAACCATTACATTATTAATGAAGACAATGCCTGATTTTAATGAATCTGCAAAATATAAGGAGTGTATAGATCAAATATATTAAATTATTAAAATCTTTATTGGTAGACTGCTCATAGAAAAGGTTAATAGGAGCCAGTGTGATGACTGGCTCTGTGGGTGAAAGTGCTTGCCACCAAGTCTGAAGACACGAGTTTGATCCCTGTATCTCACATGCTAGAAGGAAAGAAATAATTTCCAAAGTTATCCTCTGGCTTCACACATACCGCATGGAGTTAATCATTCTTTTATTTCAGCATAGTTAGGATGACTAGTATGACTTTTTGAAATATATCATTGCCTTTCTAGGCTGATGAAGTATTAATTTGCTAAATTAGCGTCATTTACAAATCGGTCTCTTGTGATTTCTGTATCACCCTCGTTTATAATTTCAGCCAACACAGTACTGCCATGGGGGTGAATGGGAACTCCACAGTATGAGTTTGTAAGAAATATAAATGACCATGTTAAGAAATAAGTAAGTTGTGTTTGAATCTTGTGTTCTTCACTCCTTACCCTTCGATTGTTGTTGCAAACTAGGAAGAATTTATACACTCGGCAGTGACCTGTTGGTGTTCGGGCTGGCCAGTTCTTTGTTATGGGGTTCCTTTGTGCATTTAGGATGTTTATGAGCATGCCTGACCTCTAGTCATCCACTACTATTTGCACCTTCTCTTGAGTTGTAAGAGCCAAAAAGTTCTCACTGGGGAAAAAAATCTCTGCCGGCTCAGAGCCACTTAACTTTGTCTTAAATGCTGTCATTGATATTGTGGCAAAACCTAAGGAAATCTAGAACAAAAGTTAAGCTCTTAGACAGTTCTTGCTCTTCATGACTTTGGCAACTGCATAATGCCTGAATTTTCATGAGGGAGTTTGAACAGCACAGTGGGCCTTATTTAACTTTTCCTTTTATCTGTTTACCCACTAAAATGTGTTTGACTTTTGAGAACACTGATAGCGAGTATCATTCAGAATGAATTAAGCTATACTGTTGTGATAAATGAAACATCTTAGGGTATTCTCCCAACAAAGGAAGTCCCTAGACTTCCATAGGGTTTACAAGTTGACAGAGGTCTCTCCTTCATGTTTTTATACTGTAGGATGAAGTTAATTGGGGTTATCTCACAAGCTTTGCTAGAAGAGAGTATTCAGATACTTAAGCAGATAAACTATGTTTGGAGTTAGTTACATGGTCTCAGGCAAATACAAAGGGTCCAAAAGAATGGCCTTAAGATGTGTACTGAAGGCTGGGAACTGGGATATTTAGTGACCATAATTAAGCTTTGTCCCATGCATTGGAAATAGTTGGGATCAGACACTGAGTCTTTTTATTTATTTATTTATTTTTTATTT
>CABHPH010155407.1:0-37271 GCA_902168325.1 Peromyscus nudipes | reverse complement strand
TTGAGATCAACCTGGTAGACTCAGTCCAGGCAGGGCCAGTCCCCTCCTCCCAGGCCGAGCCAAGTGACCCTGCATAAGCCCCAGGTTTCAAACAGCCAACTCATGCAATGAGCACAGGACCCGGTCCCACTGCCTGGATGCCTCCCAAACAGTTCAAGCCAACAACTGTCTCACCCATTCAGAGGGCCTGATCCAGTTGGGGGCCCCTCAGCCATTGGTTCATAGTTCATGTGTTTCCATTCATTTGGCTATTTGTCCCTGTGCGTTATCCAACCTTGGTCTCAACAATTCTCACTCATATAGATCCTCCTCTTTCTCACTAATTGGACTCCTGGAGCTCTGCCCGGGGCCTAGCCGTGGATCTCTGCTTCCAGATCCCTCAGTCATTCCCTAATTGTCATGCTAGAAACCCCATCCAATGACTGAGGGACATTGAGTCTTACTTTCAAACTGTTTACCTCTCTCGCTTGTAAATCAAGAATAGTATATCCCTGGTAGAACTGTAGTACTTATCTGTTCTTATGGCTGCAACAAAGTATTTAAGCAACAGAAGGAAAGAAAGATTTTTTTTTTCTTTTGCTCACAGTTTGAGGGTTTATTCCATCATGTCAGACAAGACATGGAGACAGGAGCATGGGGCAGTCGGTCACATTGCCCCACAGTAAGGAAGAGGATGAGTGCTTTTGATGAACTTGGTTTCTTTTGATTCAAAGACCCTAACCTGAGGGATGCTGCCACCCCTACTTATGGGAGCTTTCCCACCTCAGTTACTTCAGTCTGGAAGTTTTCTTAGGAGCATGCTCAGAGGTTTGTCTCCTAGATAATTCTAGATTCTATCAAGCTGACAATATCACAAGAACTATAGAGAAAAGTTAGGTGTCGTTAGAGAGATGGCGCAGTACTTAAGAACTCGCTCTCCTTTGACAGGGCCGAGTTTCATTCCCAGCTCATAACTGCCTGTAACTCTAGCTCAAGGGGCCTTGTGTCCTTTGCTGGCCTCAAAGGGCAATTGTACTCATGTACACCTATTTTTACACAGATATGCATGCAAAGCATTTTAAAAGAAATTTTAAAAGAAAAAGTGATTATAGAATGTAAAGGCTTCTTGGAAAACTATCACTCCTTAAAGAAAAAGAAAAAGATTAAGGTAATATACCTAACATTTTAGCATATTCTGTGTGATTTGTATTTATGAGAAAAATTATCCTATGAGTGCTTTTTGTTTGCTTCTTGATCATTGGGAAGGGATGCACAACATTAATAAGACATTAATCTTTGGAAAACTAAACTCAAGATAGATAGTTTATAGATTGGAACTTTGAGAGGCCAGGGAGATGAAGGCCAGTGGTGGGCAGGATGAGACCACAAGAGTGATAATAAGGTAAAAATTATAGCAGTTCTGGTTTTTTTTTTTTTTTATCAGATACCTCAAATTTTCATGTACTTTGTTTAGTAGTCTTGATTGATTTAGAGAGGTTTACAGGTTTGATTATGATAATATTCTTAAATGAGTTCTTAATTCTGGCTATTCTGAACGAGTCAACGTGAATTGGGAAAACACCTTTGCTAAGTTCATAATGAATATTCAAGGGCTTCTTAGAAATACATGCTGTATGCTGATATAAATTGACAAAGCTTGTTTTAATCATTGTTGATTATGACACAATTACACAAACTGGTTTGACTGTATGGCTTTGAGTTTCTGCATTTGTTCACTTGTCTGGGTGTAGTACCCACCACATGTACAACTGCTTTTAAAAGCAGCACCAGGTATTGTCTTTAGTGGAAATCGCTGTTGCCTTTAACTGTGTGGACCGCTCCCTCTCTGCTCCTGCAACTCTGCTCTTTGCTCTAACTCCATGGGCTCTCTTCTGGTCCTGACCCTCTTCTGATCATTTTTCAGGGTATTGTCCATGACTTTCTCATACTGCTTTAAAATCCCTAAAGTTGGTGTGCTGAATACAGCAGAGTTACATTTTGTTTGGCCCATGTAGTGATTTAATTTTCTTTAAAAGAAGAATTAGTTGGTAGTTTAAAAACAAGGACATTTCGCTTAAACATTCATGCTTTCACCTTTTCAATAAAAAAACTAGAAGAGTTGTTGATGCCAAGCCAGGGTTTCCTTCTGGCCGCATTTGATGGGACCCTGGTAGCAGCAATCTGCCATAGGAGGACAGGCAACCACCTTGGCATCTGCTAATCTGTGTTCCTTGTCTCAGTCAGACATGCCCAGTGTCCAAGTGACAGTCTTGGTTTTGGTGTTGCTGTAAATCGTGCCCTCCTAAGCTGCTTACTTTGTTTTCTTTTCTTTTTTCTTTTTTTTTTTTTTTTGGTTTTGGTTTTTCCAGACAGGGTTTCTCTGTGTAGCTTTGCACCTTTCCTGGAACTCACTTGGTAGCCCAGGCTGGCCTCAAACTCACAGAGATCCGCCTGGCTCTGCCTCCCGAGTACTGGGATTAAAGGCGTGCACCACTACCGCCCGGCCACTTTGTTTTCTTTATTCCCCTTAATTGGACTTTGTCTTGGTTTTATCTCAGTGTCCTATTTTCTGCCCCCTACCCCTTATTGGCTATTTCCTTCTGATTTGTATGTTTTTAATATTTGGTAGAAAGTATGTGTTTCTGTTTGTTTGTATGTATGTATGTATATATGTATGTATGTATGTATGTATGTATTTATTTATTTATTTATTTATTTATTTATTTATTTATTTGGTTTTTCGAGACAGGGTTTCTCTGTGTAGCTTTGTGTCTTTCCTGGAACTCACTCTGTAACCCAGGCTGGCCTTAACTCACAGAGATCCGCCTGGCTCTTCCTCCACAGTGCTGGGATTAAAGGTGTGTGTCACCACTGCCTGCCTTGTATGTTTTTTTAATTAGAATTTTGAGCAGTTCATCTAAATAGGTGGTAATTAAATTGCTTCTCTACAATTTGTTTGGTTCTATTGGCAAAATAATAAAACTTAGTATAAGATGTTAAGTTTTTGTGATGCTTTCAGGAACTTAAGGAAAGTTGTTTAAAGGTTATATTCTTTATCAGACACACTAAAGCCTCCTTATTTATGAAGCTATGTTGGTTGTACTTGGGGTTGAAGTTTAAAATGACCTAAGTGCCAGGCGGTGGTGGCACACACCTTTAATCCCAGCACTCGAGAGGCAGAGGCAGGTGGATCTCTGTGAGTTCGAGGCCAGCCTGGGCTACAGAGCGAGTTCCAGGACAAGCTCCAAAGCTACACAGAGAAACCCTGTCTCGAAAAACCAAAAAAATAAAATAAAGTAAAATGACCTAAGCATAGAGTGGATAATGCTGTATTTCTCCTCAGTGACTTGGTCTTACATTTTATGAACTGCTAATAGAGAGCCAATCTTCTAACCTATATAAAGTTCTTTATCTACCATTTCTGAGAGGTCCTCACTGATATCTAAGAAATACAATGAAGTAGTGATTGATAAAGATGTGGATAACTGCATGTGGTGGTATGTGTCTTTAATACCAGTACTCAGGAGGCAGAGGCAGGCGGATCTCTGCGAGTTCAAGGCCAGCCTGGTCTACATAAAGAGTTCTAGATCAGTTAGGGCTATATACTAAGTCCTCATCTAAACAAAAGAGAAGAATAAGGAGAGGATATTGTCCTATGAATGGCTGCAGGGAGGAAGGTACTTGATGTAGTAGTATGTATATGTTAACACCTGTGTCAGCCTGAGTAGTACTTACATTTCAGTGTTTGTTTAAATAATAGTAGAAATCTTGATTTAATTGTGTATGTGAGATTGCACAAAAGCAAATAGAACTTTTATTGAACACTTACTTTATGCCAGGAACTGGCTAAATAGTTTATGTGCATGGGCTTGTTCATGTCTCAGAGTGTAGTAGGTATTTTCATCCATTATAAAAAGATGGGATGAGACTTGAGATATGAGTTACTTGCAAATGCCATATGGGTGGTCATCAGTAAGGCTCTCAGTGGAAGACAGGCCTGTGGCTGTCCAAGGCCTTAAAATCAAACCTTCTATTTCCATATTTGCTTTAAAAAGTGAACCAAGAGAAACCAATGCCGTTTATTATAGGACAGAGAATTTGTACAGCAGTTTTGAGTACATGAAGCATTTGCTAGTTTGAAAACTTTTACCCGAAGCCCCAGACCACAGTCTAATCACAAAATAAGCTTGCCAAAACAAGTCAAGTAAACACATTGGTTTCTTCCATAATCTGTATTTATGAACTCCTGTTTTTTCATGCATTTTCCTGGCTTTCAAAAATCTGGCCATTTGTCACAGGGGCCTTTGTTAAGATTAGAATCAGCCAGGTACTTTCATACCATAGAGATTTGTCCGTGCAACAAGCCTTCTCTGTGTTAGTGAAGTAATGGCTGTTTTTACTTAAGGTCCTTGACATCCTAGGATATATAATTTAGCATTCTCACAGCACTTAGTACTTCCGAAGTCATTTATCATCATTAGTTAGCTAGTTCCCATGCGTCTCTGTGGAATAGACTTGTATCCTGTCTTGTTTTCTGATGAGAATGGAGATAGAGCCAGTTTGACTGACTTGGCGCAGTTCACATAATAAGTCATTAACTCTGGTCTGGATTAGCATCCAGCCTTAGATTCTTGGTCCTGTACTGGGTTCACAGACTGGTGTTTTAAAAAGCTGATGATTTTTCAATTTTCTTGCCAAATGGTTTGATTTTTGCTTGCTGGGAAAGCTTCTAATGCCAGCATTCCATGAGGCTCTGCAGCAGGCAGTTCAACAACCCTCTGATTTGCAGTTGCCCACACATAGGGAGGGGTGTATTTAAGATACAGGTCCAAACTAGAACAAACTGAAAGAGTGAACTCTATCCTTTTTTTCATCCCATTTCCTAGGTTTCTAATGTTACAAACCTGGACTTTCACAACTGTCCTGCCTTATCATGGAACACTTCTCTCCCTACATTCCCTCTCCCTTCATACCCTAAATTGTTTTCTAATGTACCTGTAAAAGGCCGGCTGCAGTCACAATCTTACCCACACCTATAGCTGACTTCTCACCTCCATTCCCTTCTGTCTCTTGGATGGTGCGGAAGCCTCCCCATGGAGGGCTGGAAGCAGCCGTGGTAGACGGATGGCACTGTGTGTTTTGAGCAGTGCCTGGGTTGTTGTCTCTTGATGCTTTAAATTTGGGGACCCTCATTTTTCTTTGTTCACCTGAACTTTTCTTTTTCTTTTTGGTTTTTCGAGGCATAGTTTCTCTGTGTAACAGCCCTGACTGTCCTGGAACTTGTTTTGTAGACCAGGCTGCTTTGGAACTCAACAGAGACCCGCCTTCCTCTGCCTCCCAAGTGCTAGGATTAAGGGCGTGCGCCACCACTTCCACTGTGCGGCTGTTCACCTAAGCTAACCAAACATCTATTGAGTGTCTGCTCTGTCCGTTATGCTGTTGGAGATGGTCATTCAAACGTGGCTTCGTATTTAATGGCAAGGGGGAAAGAGGAAAAAACCAAAACCAGAAGGTATAAACTGCTAACTGAAGTTTAAAGTCTGCTTTGTGCAAACGATTCTGCTTCGTACAAAGGTTCCCTAGGCAAAATGAATAGCATGAGCAAAGGGGTAATTGAGTCTGATGCCCTTGCAAGTGGTTTCCCAAGGGCTATAAAAGGAATGGCCTGTTATGTACATGATGTCAGATTTTGGCATTTTGAGTCTGCTAGTGGGGATATTTTACAGCAGATATACAGACTTTATTATAGAAAGGTAATTGATGCTGGGATATAGCCCAATGGTAATGTTTGCCTAGTATGTGTGAAGCCTTGAGTTCAGTCCTCAACAAGAGAAAGAATGGAAGAAGTCAGATATGTGATGACTGGTAGTTTTGTGAGTATGCAGTATAAATATAAAACAGTCCGGGTGGAAGCTATGTGATTTCCTGTTACTAGCATTAGGAGGAGAAGCACACAGGGAGGGCATGATAGGGTGGATTTGTGCTGAACCACCTTAGCAAAGCTCAAGAATCCTGTGTAGTTTTAGGCCAGTTCTGGCTACAAGACGTTACACACAAAATTTAGAAGTTACAGCTTGGTAAACAGAGTTTAAGTTGCAGGGATGTTATGGTTCATCTTTATTTAGTGTTAACTTGACCTCTAGATTTAGAACTGCTTAGAGACATACTTCTGGATGTGTCTGTGAGGATGTTTCTAGAGAGGATTAATGAGAGCAAGGCCTGTCCTCAAAGTGGGTGGCACCTTACAAGAGTGAGGGCCTAGGGAAAAGCTCTCTGTACTTGCAGCTCTTTCCTGCTTTAGTGTGTCTGTCGCTGTCCACCGCCACTAGCTGCTGCCGTCAGACCCCAGCTGTTTTGACCTTCCTGTGTGAACTCTATACCAGCAACTCTCCAGGGAGCTTCCAGGCTTTCATTACCACACTGTGACAGCTGAGGTGTCTTCTTCCATAAACCGAGTGGCTCCCTGGCCTCTGCCACTTCATCTTGAAGACAATCATTATTGGACTCCCTTGTCCCTAATGCGTGAGCCATTCTATTGAATCTCTTCTGTAACATACACAGAATTCCGTGTCTCTAGAGAGGCCTGCCTGATAAGGCACGGCATGCACTTACAGTTTTGCTGGCTTACTCATTGTAGTGTGTTCATGCTGAGCTTGCATTTTCTCTTAATTTCTGTCAGACCTCTTTCAGCTTCTTCTCAGAGCAGGCACAGCATTGGGTACAGAAGCAATAGCCATCAGTGCCTCCCAAATTACATGAGTTCAAGTTTACACAACAAATCCCATTTTTATATGATGCCTGTTTTTTTTTTTTTTGTCTCATTTTCTGATTTAAATTCTTTTGCTGCTATATCGAAAATACCTAAGTGAGTTTTGGGAGTGGTCCTGGAATGTAAGTTAGGAAAGTCTTGTATAAACTATTAATGGGAGACTTATGTCATGCTAGTAGGCCATTGATGAAGGTTAAAGAGGTGAGGAACATATCAAGCTAAAACAAAGGTAACTTCTATGTAGCAGAGAGTTTTGTAAGGCTACTTGGATTAACAGTGAGAAATGAGCATATGTCACCAACTTGATGCTCTAGCTAAGGGGCTTTCTAAATATTTTGTCAAAAAATGCCTTCAGAATGATAGTAAAAGATGAGAGAGATGAGCAGGAATAAATTTTAAATACAAAGGAGCATGGCTTTGAGATTTTGAAAATAAAACATTTCATTTCTAGTGTGATGGCTATACTTGGTTGTATAATCCCAAATGGACTACATCTGGGATTAATTAAAACCCAAGTTGCTGGGTACACTGTAAGGGATTTTACTTGATTGGCTTATTTGAGGTGGGAAGACCCACCTTGAATCTGTGCCACACCTGGTGGCAGCCTGTATGAAAGATATGGAAGAAAGAAGCGTTTGCTTCTTACCTGCTTGTCTGTGCGCTCACTGTCAAGGGTATTCCACACTTGTATTAGAGTCTACTTCTAAAGGATTCCTATAAACCCTGAAGACCAGCTAAGACGTCCGGCTCATGATGGACCGATGGAACAGCTGTTGGATTCTTGGGCTTTCTGTTGGGAGACAGCTATTGTTGGAATAGTCAGACCATAAACTGTAAGCCACTCTAATAAGTCTTAAGTGTCATTCTGTCAGATCTGTTTCTGCAGAAAATGCTACTACACCTAGTCTCTCCAGGTAGCAAATGATGCTCAAAGTAAGAAATGTCTTCCAGATAGAGCAAATCTTGGAAACTGTAAAGGAAGTGTGAAGATGAAGCTGATGATACATAGATTTTGTTTAGAACCCAGGAAAATTAAAAATCCCAACTAAGTGGCTAGAATCTTAAAGGTACAATTCCAGAGCAGTTTCACATGGAAATCCAAGGTAAGAGAGCTGGTGAGGTGGCTCAGCAAGTAAAGTGTTTGTCACCAAGCTGGGGACCTGAGTTCAGTCCTTGGATCTTACATGGTAGAAGGAGAGAAGTGACTCCCACAAGTTGGCTCTGACCTTCACATGTATGCCGTGGCACTCCTTACTCCTACTAAATATAAGAAAACATTTTCTTAAAGGAAATCCAAGATAGAGACTGCACATGCCAGAGGCAGCTGTGGATGTAAATCTTGCTTGATAGAGTATATTATAAATAAACCTTTGAGAGGCCCAGTGAAATTTTTTTTAAAGGATTTATGTTTGGATAGAACTGAAAGATTTCGAAAAATAGACCTTAGTGCACTGTTGGTAGGACTGTAAAAATGGTACAGTTACTATGAAATACAGTGTGGCAGTGCCTCATTCGAGTATATGTACTAGCACTGTTTGACACAATTATTCCACTCCTTCTGTGTATACCCTAGTAAAATGAAAATGTCTACATTTTTAATGCTTGAATCAATATTGTTTTTAAGATCCAAAAGGCTGAAACAGCTCAAATGCCCTTCTAGCAGATGCACAGATGAATAAAAAGTGATATGTAGGTATAGTGGAATATTATTTAGCAGTAAAAATTAAGTACTGGTGTGTGCTTTTACATGGATGAGCATTGCAAATGTTATTCTCGGAAGCTAGTCATATGATTTCATCTATATACAGTATTCAAAATAAGCAAATCTTTATTGAAAAATAAAAAATTAGGTTGGGTTATGGTTGGTTTTCAATATATGACCACAATTTTATTTTTCTTACCTGCCATCAAGAGATAGAATATAGGACGAAGTGCCAAATGGTCTTATTAAATAAAAAACATGGAGCCAGAAATTGGGGTTAAAGCTGAGAGATCAGAGGAATAGAACAAGCCACAAGCCAACTTCACAACACCAACATTCAGTCTCCAAAGAGACCTACTTCCTGTATACCCATGCCTATATGCCTTTCTATTCTGCAATCTCATTTTCTCTCCACCCAGCTACATCACTTCCTCTTCCAGTCCAGCTCTGTCACTTCCTGTCTGTCTGTACAGACCTCCAGACCTTTATGATTAACTAGTTTTGGAATTTAAGGCATGTGCCACCATGCCTAGCTCTCTTCCCAGTGTAGCCTTGAGCTTACAGAGATCTAGACAGATCCCTGCCTCCCAAGTGACAGTATTAAAGGAATGTGCTACCACGCCTGACTTCTATATTTACTTCAGTGGATGACTATTTCCTCTGATCTTCAGATAAACTTTATTGGGGAACACAGATAAAACATCACATTTCCCCTCTTTTTTGTCTAAATAAAAAAGTATAAGAAAAACTATGTACAATAACTATATACAACATATACAAGCAATAAATACATCAACAATGTCTAGTCTATTTGCATTTGACAAATTCAGTGAAAATATTCTATTCTCCATCCTATTTTGGTGAGTCCAAAATGTACCTAATTCACTTTCTATCCTATCTTATTATTACCAACAGAAAACTATCTTATAATGTCTTTCAAATTTACACACTTTACATCTCTTTAGTGAGTTTCTTTTCTGAATTTCGTAACAAGAAAAACTATAGCTATCTAATCTTCAACTCAGAGACCCAAGAAGGAAATAATATTACCTAGTAAAACAGGAAGTACAAACAAGGGACTTCCAAAAAAATGTGAGTCATGACAGAAACAGCCAGCTGCCTGGACAGTCACCTGAGGTTTCTCTGCAACATTGGGGTATCATCTTCAGCCTACAAGCTTAGGATATCTGACAGATTCATTTGTGAAACAGTATGTACGCAAGGCCTACAGCTCAACCCCACATTCGATGCGAGTGTTCCATGTACCAGATAAACTTGAATTCCGACAGTGTCATGTCATTATTCAGGAATTTAAATTCTGGAAATAGTTGGTATTTTTGGAATTTGGCTTCCCATGCTTCTCGGCTTGTGGGTTGCTTCATCTCCTTTATTAAATGCTAGAGTACCATTGAAAGGTTAGACTCCATCAGCCTAGTTACTCCTCCAAGAAAAACTGCTCCAGCTACTGTTCCACTGCACACCAGGAGCCATTGGCCCATTGTGTGCTCAGCTGCCTTCAAAGGAAGGGGCACTGCACCTTTTCCTGATTGCAAAGCCACTTCAGCGATAGTGCCATATTGCCCTGGCCTCAGAGGACGTCTGTTGCCAAAGCTGCAACCACACTTGTATTGGCAAGGATCGGCAGTCCTTTGTTTTGTGTCCAGCTTGTCCATTTTGGATAGCATACTATGAGCACTTGATACGAGGGCACTTTCTTGCCCAGTGGCTAATTTTTGCCACAATGAGTTAACTCCATGTGGAGGTTCTCCAATGCCATATCTTCTCTGAAGTAGATTGGTACTGCCAGGAGCAGACATGTCTCCTAGTCATTTAAAAAAAAAAAAGAAAAGAAAAAAAAATCTGTGTTATTTAAACATCTTAAATGCCATATTCTGATGGGTGGTGGTGGTGCATGCCTTTAATTTCAGCACTTGGGAGGCAGAGCCAGACAGATTTCTGTGAGTTCGAGGCCAGCCTGGTCTACAGAGTGAGATCCAGGACAGGCACCAAAACTACACAGAGAAACCCTGTTTTCAAACAAACAAACAAACAAACAAGCCATATTTTGTTGATCTCTGAAGGGTTTGAAGATGACCTGTCTAAAATATATCTCTGCTTGACCTTGAAATCATACCTACTATGACTACAAGTTTGATTGTAATGACTATTAACTTTCATTTCTTTATATCCTAATAGTTGATAATAATAACTTTCAAGGGTTAGCAAATTGCATTACATTGTTAAATGAACTGTATTGGTACAATATCTTGAACAAGATTAGAAATATACAGAATGTTCTAACAAGCATTCTCAAATTTGTATCAATATACATAATTTGTATACAATATACAAAAATCCAATCCAATGTAAAATATTTAAAACTAGTAGTTGCCTTTTAAAAGTAGATTCAATAATCTACCTTTTCATCTATATCATATCTATATCCTTTCTTTTTTCTTTTCAGAGTAGATTCAATAATCTACCCTTTATTCTACCATTTCTATACCGTTTTTTTTTTCTGAGTAGATTCAATCTACCTCTTATCTATATCCTCTTTTTTTCTTTTTTCTTCAAACAAGAACCTTAAATCTAATCTCCTTTGTTTAGCCTTTTTCCTGACCATTAACAATAGTAACCTGTAACCAACCAGCCTAAATAATGACAATTATCCCAAACACAAAGCCCACTGAAAGACCAAAAACCACCCACCCCACCTTTAGGGAATGTGGACATCATGTTCTTAAAATTACTTCCTGATGTTTGGTGGCAAAAGCATCTTTAGGGGGATCCTAAAAGAAAAATTTTTAGTTAATTGTCAAGTCCTGGGAGAGGTAGCTGTATCTTTTGTTGTTCAGTCTTTGCATAATGCAAAAGTGCAGGGCTTATCTCAATCAAGTCCTTGTTTGAGTAGTCTGTGAGGCTGGATCATCTCAGCTAGCCATCATGAAATTGTCCTGAGCAGTTTGTAGTCCAAAGCTAATCTTTGGATGATGTTTGTCAGCTTAGTGATATTATTGTCCATGTGGAATCATCGTTTGGGGCCCCATCATCTTTCTGGAGACTTCAAATTTTCCGTTAGGCATGGTCATGATTCCCTGCAGAAAACTGATAGAGACTTAAACACAAAAACATGTACAGGCAGCTAGATGAAACCCCTCCCCCCTTTTTTATAATTAGTTAGTACTCAATATGACCATTAATAACATGACAAAAGTTAAAATATATATATTAATCTTATAAATTTTGACATAAAATTCATACCTTAGAAAAGTTTAAATAATCAAAATAGAACCAAGAAATTGTGAGATTAGTGGCAATAAAATAGTCTCTTAATTTTGGTTTTCTTTTGTGCCATATCAGATGGCTCTTCTGACATGATACAGAGATTTTGCATTTTCTGTTCACATGTTTGGGTTTAGAGAAGAAGAGAGCCATTCTCCAACTCCAAAGTCAGCTTTAATTTTTAATTGAATTGGGACTACATAAAGACAATTTATGTTATGTGTCTGTAGAGAAGAGCAGAAACAAACACTTAGGAAGACTTATGAAATTTTACATGTGATATACCAATAGACCAATTTACTCTTTTTCTTGGGACATTTTTTTCTGGATGACATGGATTCAGGGAACTAAACTCAGGTCTTGACCACTGAGCCTCCTTTTCAGCCCTCAGAGTAAGACTTTTTAAAGAAAGGACCCACAGACATCTTGTTTAGAGTCTTTTTTTTAAGTTTATTTATTTATTTTTTTCCACAAAGCAATTGCATTTTCAACACAGAACAATACATGATTCACCAGCATACATGCATACACAAATCTGCATCCTGAGTCAAGGAAGGTAGAAACAATAAATTTCTTCACCTAAACAATTCCACTCTCAACCCAGTTCCAGCACACAGTTCCTAGGTCATCACTATAAACTCGAAATTGTCCCATTGCAGTGAAATCTCCATTGTGCACTTCATTTCTTAAGTCTCAAAATTCAAATGATAAACTCTGATACTAGCCTTCCAAATATGACAAATCCACAACCAAAATCCCTTTCGTGGTTTTCTCATTAAGTTCAAGAAGTTAAAAAAAAAAGTAAAGGAACTACTTTAGCAGATATATTTCTTATTACTTCTTATATACTTCTTATATTCATTCCATCTTCTTAATTCTTATTTAAACTTACATTTACAACTAGTATCTTTACTTCTTACAAGCTTATTACTGTATGTTTTAGGACTACCTTAGATTCTTCTTGCAAGCTTATATTTTTAAAGGAACTCTATGGATCTATTTTACAAACTTATATAGGGCTACCATTAGCATATATTTAACTTAGTAAACACCTAAAGATTTCTTAACACAGATCTAACAAGACAGAATTTTTACAAACTCACATATCTTATTTTCATCTTTTTCTACTTCTTACTCTTAAATATTATCACTATCTCTATTAGAAAGATTCTCTTGACTAGACAGAAAGTACATACATCATTTCTAAAGTTTAGAGCTTATAGTCAGCTTTGCTATACAATACTGGGATTTAGTGAGTATTGTTGTTATAGAGTTGTAATACTTGTTACTAGGGGCTGTAACATTCTCGGGGTGAAGTCCCCAAATCAGAACTGCACCCGCCCCGCCAGTGCGCACTAAGGTGGGCAACCTCTGACAGGAACTTTCCTCAGGGCCTGTGTCCGTCCCAGCCAGTCAGTGAAAAACAAAAGCACCCACAACAGCCCTTCCACAGCTCCTTCAGAGAAACCCTTCTCCCACTGATTCCACTCTCACCCTGCACGCTCCCTTCCCCCCAGATGCAGAGCCCCAGACATCCCAGGCTGCTCTGCTCCTCTGCTAGCTGCCTTTGGAGGTGGGGGCTTTCTTTCTCCCCTAATCTGCCTTAAACTCTTAACAGCTTTCACAAATCATGCATTTTCTGGGGAGAAATTTGTCCCTTCTATTTCTTCAGATGTTGGTGTGGGTTTATCTATTGCCTGAGTTTTCATGGGTGTGTTTAGCTTCTTTAGGTTGGATTTTTCCTTCTAGTGCTTTCTGTAAGGCTGGGTTTGTGGATAGGTATTGATTAAATCTGGTTTTATCATGGAATATTTTGTTTACTCCACCTATGGTGATTGAGAGTTTCGCTGGGTATAATAGTCTAGGTTGGCATCCGTGGTCTCTTAGTGTCTGCATAACATTTGTCCAGGACCTTCTAGCTTTCATAGTCTCTATTGAGAAGTCTGGTGTTATTCTGATAGGTTTGCCTTTATATGTTACTTGGTCTTTCTCCTTTGCAGCTCTTAATATTTTTTCTTTGATCTGTATGTTTAATGTTTTGATTATTATGTGGTGAGAGGACTTTCTTTTTGGGTCCAGCCTATTTGGTGTTCTGGAAACTTCTTGTATCTTCATAGGTATTTCTTTCTTTAGGTTAGGAAAGTTTTCTTCTATGATTTTGTTGAATATATTTTCTGTGCCTTTGAGTTGGTATCCTTCTCCTTCTTCTATCCCTATTATTCTTAGGTTTGGTCTTTTCATGGTGTCCCAGATTTTTTGGACGTTTTGTGTTACAACTTTTTTATCTTTAGTGTTTTCTTTGACTGACGAATCTATTTTCTCTATTGTGTCTTCAGTGTCAGAGATTCTCTGTTCCATCGCTTGTATTCGGTTGGTAATGCTAGTTTCTGTAGTTCCTGTTCGTTTAGTCAGGGTTTCTATTTCCAGCATTCCCTCAGCTTGTATTTTCTTTGTTGTCTCAATTTCTTTTTTCAGATCTTGGAATGTTTCTTTCATCTGTTTAATTATTTTTTCTTGGCTTTCTTTGCTTTCTTCCAATTTTTTGTTTGTTTTTTTTTTCCATCTCTTTAAGGGAATTTTTTATTTCCTCTTTAAGGAAGTTTTTCATTTCCTCTTTAATGGAGTTTTTCATTTCCTCTTTAAGAGAATTTTTTATTTCTTCTTTAATGGAGTTTTTCATTTTCTCTTTAAAGGAATTTTTTTATTTCCTCTTTAATGGAGTTTTTCATTTCCTCTTTAAGGAAATTTTTTATTTCCTCTTTAATGGAGTTTTTCATTTCCTCTTTAAGGGAATTTTTTATTTCCTCTTTAATGGAGATTTTCGTTTCCTCTTTGAGGAAATTTATTTCCTCTTTAAGGATATTTTTTATTTCTTCTTTAAAGACCTCTATCATCTTCTTAAAGTCATTTTTAGGATTGATTTCTTCTGTTTCTTCTGCCTTGGTATGTTCAGGACTTGCAATTGTAGGGTCGGTAGGTTCTGGTGTTGTCATATAGGTCTTTATGTTGTTGCCTGTATTTTTCCGCTGGCGTCTACTCATCTCTTTCTCTGCTCAGTGCAGATGGTGTAAGACCCTAACCCTTCAGGCTTACACCTCCAAGCCTCAGAAATGAGAAGCTTCAAGCACCAGGAAATGAGAAACTAAAAATCTGGTTCCCTGGGCAAGCTGACCACCCCTGTTCTCAGTCAGGGAGGTGTATACTTAACGATTCTGGTGATCTGGTTTGGTGGTTGGGTGGTCTTGATAAGTTCTTTTGAGAGCTTCTTGAAATACAGGATCCAAAGACACCTCTTACTCCGTGGCTTGCTGTATAGCTGGGTGGCTGGCCCCTGATGTCCTCCTCCTTCTCTGGCTCCTCAATCCTTCAGGTTCCCTCCCTTGCTGCCTCTGCAACCACCGCTGCAGTGATCCCTGCTGCGGGGAGCCCAGGTCCTGCAGAGCGCACCTGCCCCGTGCTCTCCACCAGTTCCCAATTGAGAAGCAATCAGCAAGGTGATTAGCATCCACTATGCGGGTTAAGGCATCCCTGAACCTTGTAGCATTCACCCAGCTCTGTTGCGCCCCAAAGGGTCACCCGGGGCGTCCCCGGCCGCTGCTCCTTCCCTGTGCTGGCCACGACCGCTTGCACCGTGCCTGTCACCCGAGCGCCCACCAGTCCGCTCACCTGCAGGCCCGGGGGAGACTGTGCGGGAAGGATAGATCCAAACCGCGGATTCCAGAGGAAGGCAGAGAAACCCCGATGCTCTAGCCAGCTTCTCCCAACCTCAATCAATCCATCCATCCTTTGTCTCCAAGCTCTTATCTCTCTCTTTTTCCGTATACCTTTTTTGACGTCTTTCCTTGTGGCCCTGTTCCTCTTATTTCCACATCAGTTCATCATCCAGTTTTGCTCTCACTCACGGCCCACCGGCAGCAGCCGCCATCTTGACTCGTCTCTTGTTTAGAGTCTTAATAGTTTATCTTACAAAACTAAGGTTGAAAGAAAAAAGGTAGTGCTTAAGTACCTGGAAATGGTTTTATTTCCAGGTATTAGCAACTGGAAGTCATTCATGACCAGCTTGTCTTATGATGATAGTGACACTTGTTATACTGTTGTTAGGTTAGTGTTCCTGTTTCAGAACTGTGGTATCTGCTGTACTCATGTTGGAAACTTATCACCTCAATATCACTTCCCAGTGAGGCCTTCCTCTATTGTCTATATTTGAAATTGTAAAAGCCCTCTTACTTATTTCTCTTTTTCTTTTTTACTCATAGGAATTATGCCCATCTACTAGACTAGATAGCTTTACATCATTATGATTGTTTTCTATAACTGGATTATATTTTCTTTGAGAACAGAGCCTTTTAACTTTCTCATTCTCTTCCTGCCCCCACCCTTGTTTCTCTGTGTAGCCCTGGCTATCCTGGAACTAGCTCTGTAGACCAGGCTGGCCTTGAACTTAGAGATCTGCCACCCTCTGCCTACGGAGTGCTGGGATTAAAGGTGTGCACCACCACTGTCTGCCTCTCATTATTTCTTTATAGTCAGCTCTTTCAATAGAGTTGTGTTCTGAAAATTTTGAGGGCAGAGTATCATAATGCTTAAATATTTGGAAATCATAATCCAAGTTTGCAACATATCTAACTCAAGTGCCTCCAAGCATCCCTATATCTAGGTACAGTTGGGGTTCTAATGATCAGAGGTCACTGACTACACTTTCTCTTCTTTCTGTCATCTTGAACATATCCCCCCAAACAGTGAGGTCCCTATAAAGAATCCCCTGTGTACCTGTTCCTCAGCATCAATAATTACCAACATTTTGTCCATCTTGTTTCTTCCCCTGCCTCTTCTATTTCTAGACTATTTTAACAATTTCATCTGATAATTTCAGTGTGTATTTCTAAATGTTGGATACACGTAAAACCAGTCCTACTCTCAATACCATACCATTTTATATACAAGAGAATCCAGGATTACTATCATAATCCCCATCAATACATTCTCTGAGTGATTCCTGTTTTTACTGAAATCAAGGTTCTGTCCAGGTGCACAGATTGCAGTTTGGCTATTATTTAACATTTATTTTTAGAATAGTTTCCTTTTGTAATTATGCATTTGCTGAATTGTCATTTTATTTTTTTTCCCTTATAGAGCAGTGGTTCTCAACTTGTGTGTCACAACCCCATTGTCAAACCTCTATCACCAAAAATATTTATACTATAATTCATAACAGTAGCAAAACTACAGTTATGAAGTAGTAATGAAAATAATTTTATGTGTGGGGGTCACCACAACATAGTAGCAGGGTCACATGGTTCCTAAGCATTACAGGCTTAGGAAGGTGAGAACCACTGTATTAAAGAGTCACAGTGTTAGGAAGGCTGAGAACCACTGTTCTAGAACTTCCCTGTTTGTTGTTGTTGTTGTTGTTGTTGTTGTTTGTTTTTATAACCTTTGACGCAGTGGCTGTCCTTGATCTGTTGCTATCTCAGCCAGCCATGGCCACTCTGAAGATACCAGCCTGCTTCTCTAGCAGCAGCCTGGTGAGATCCTGCTCCCGCAAGCACCAGCCCTGCTGTTGCCACTAAAGGTAGCTCTAACTAACTCCCGTTGTTCTAGTCATCAATGAGACTCAAGTTTCAAAGGTTGGGGTGAAAACCTGTGAGCTCAGAGAGGCTGAGCAGCAACTACCTAATCCTATCTCCTTGCTAGCATCCATGGAGGATCCATGCTTCCGCTTCACCAAACCAGAAAAAGCTGCGCTACTCCAAACTCCACCCTACTATTTCCTGTGTCTCCCTATCTTTCCCAGATGCCCTCTGAGGCTCTATGATTATTCTCTGTCAACTAGTTGCTAACTCAGCCGCCTGACCCAAGGTTAATTTTATTTAATTAATGCAAATGCAAACTTGGGGTTCATAGTGTGATCCAATTATCCCCAAACATTTCTCCCTTTTTGTCTAAACAAAAAAGAAATGTTTTAATTCTAACATAGTAAAACCATATAAGAGAGGAACAATTATCATGTATTGTTTAAATAAAAAGAAAAGGTTTTAAATTTAACACAGTAAAACTATATATAGTAAGAACAATTATCAAGTAAGGTTTACATTCACAATGGTCAGTCCCTTTGTATTTGGCAAATTCAGAGGAACTACTCTATTATCTATCCTCTCTTGGTGAGTCCAAAGTTTTGTACCTAATTCACTTTCTACTCTAACTTGTACTACCAGCCCAAAATTATCTTTTTAGACCTCAAAACCTTTACTTAGATAAACAATTTAAGCTTTTATGTCTCTCAACCTTATAAACTTTACATCTCTTATGTAAGTTTCTTTTCTGAATTTGATAACAAGGAAAACTATAACTATAATTATCTCATTTTCAACTCCATTAGAGACCAGAGAAGAATATAATATTGCCTGAGTAAACAGGAAGTGCAGAGCAAGCAACTTCCAAAACTATAGAAATTACAAAAGCAGCTGGCTGCCCGGACAGTCACCCAAGGTTCCTCTGCACCATTGGGGCATCCATCTTTGGCCTATGGGCATAGAATATCTGACAGACTTCTGAGAAGAAGGGAAGTTTGAAGGACTGTCTGCTGTGGAATGTCATTCTGTATGCTGTGAATGTGTGTTGCTCTAATTGGTTGATAAATAAAATGTTTATTGGCCAGTAGCCAGGAAGGAGGTATAGGCAGGATAAGCAGATAAGGAGAATTCTAGGAAGAGGAAGGCTGAGTCAGGAATTGCCAGCCAGATACAGAGGAACCAAGATGACAAGGCAGAACTGAGAAAAGGTCATGTGGCTAAATATAGATAAGGTCATGTGGCTAAATATAGATAAGAATTATGGGTTAATTTTAGTGTAAGAGCTAGTCAGTAATAAGCCTGAGATAGTGGCCAAGCAGTTATAATTAATATAAGCCTGTGTGTATTTACTTGTGGGATGCAAGTGGGAGAGATTTATCTCCACCTCCAGCTAGCCAGGACACAGGAAAACTTTCAACTACATTTGGCACCCAATGTGGGGTGAGAGTTTCCACCTAAAACCTGGGAAAGCTTTGAAAAAATATTCTAAACTGGAGCTAAAAACAGTTTTTTAGTTGTGTCTCTCAGGCAAGCTGTGAGCTACAGTATCATGGGTTCACAGTATATGGACTTGACCTCTAGCATGGCGGATTCCTGCCATGGTACACAGTGACATCTGCAAGCCATGCAGCATGGTGTGTAGTGGATTTAGCTTTTGCTAGAAAGAAGGAGAAGGAGAAGGAGAAGGAGAAAGGAGAAAGGAGAAGGAGAAGGAGGAGAAGGAGGAGGAGGAGAAGGAGGAGGAGGAGGGAGAGGTTTTTGGGCTACAAGCTGCTTGATAGAGGCTTCCCAGAGTCAGCAGAGAGCATGGCTCCCACAGCTGATGGTGAATTACCTCCACCATATTTGGAAGCTGAGGTGGTAGGAATCAGCAGCCAAGGCTGCTGCTTCTGTCCTAGCCACCTTGCAGTTTAAAACAATAGATTCACAATAAGATAGACTCAGACAGAATAAACCTCTAAATAGTTTACATGTGTGTAAAAATGTAGGTAGGCTTGGAAGAGAGAAGAAAATGAATATAGACAGTTATATAAAGAAATAGTTTTAAAAAATAAAGTCTTTAAAGAGACAGTGAAGGTAATATAAAAAATAAGCCACGTAAAGATGGATATTACACAGAGAGTCTGGATTATATTGTCTTTGGGATTTTTAACTGCAGAAAAACATTTGATTCAAAAGGCTACTCAGTTAAACCAGTATGTATATTTTAAAGGTGTCTTGACTTCAAAACTTGGATCTAAGGTTATGCTGCTTTGGAAAGGAGGTTCTGCTTTTGTTTCCACAGAACATAAGAACCTATGGATTGCTTCCAGGCTAATATGGTTTGATCAAGAAAGACCCCCTGAGAGGTCTCCAGATGATCCAACATCCAGAACAGCTTCAAGGCAACTGACTCAGAGAATACAGTGTCACAGACTATTCCAGTCAGGACTTGACCATAATTTTTAATTTTCTCATGATCCCCATAAGAATACAGTGCCCTGAATCAGCAGGAAGTAGCCTAGAACACTATGCCCACATTCCCCAAAAATGGGTTATAGCTATTTGCCTTTGTTAGAGATTAGTTACAAATTGTTATTGGTCATAGTCAATGTCTTTCTAAAAGAAAAAAGGGGGATATGACATAGATATGATAGGATGAAAGAGTAGATTATTGAATCTACTTTTTTTTCAAAGATTTATTTTTATTATGTAAACAGTGTTCTTCCTGCAAGTTTGCTGTATGCCAGAAGATGGCATCAGTTCTCATTATAGATGGTTGTGAGCCACCATGTGGTTGCTGGGAGTTGAACTCAGGACCTCTGGAAGAGCAGACAGTGGTGCTCTTAACCTCTGAGCCATCTCTCCAGCCCTTGAATCTACTTTTAAAGAGCAACAACTTGTTTAAAAATGTTTTACATTGCTATGGATTTTAGTTTATTGATACAAATTTCAAGTTAATTTTGTTATACTGTATGTATATTTCTACTCTTTTTTAAAGGTATTATGTTCATACAACTCATTTAAAATTGTAATGTATCATTTAGAAATACAGATTAATAGTTAATAATCTATGATAATCAAACTTGTAGTCATGTTAGCTAAGTTTTCTAGATATACATAGATATATTTCAATTATGCAGGTAATCTTCAAACACTTCAAAGACCTATAGAATATGACATTTAAAATGTTTTAAGAACTTTGACTTTCTGGACATTGAAACATGTCTGCTCCTTGGCAGCACCAATCTACTTCAGAGAAGATAATGGGCATTGAAGAAACTCATTATGGAGTTTGCTTTTTTTTGGCAAAGGTTAGCCACTGGTCAAAAAGTGCCCTGGTGTCAACTGCTTGCCAGTATGTTATATAAAATGGACATACAGGATCCATCGGAAGGTGACCACTGAACTTTGCAAGATGAGATGGTTCTTCAGGTTCATGCTTCACAGAGAAGATTGCCAAATATCCTACAGGACACAGGGAGAAGTGACTAAAAAACTCTAGGCCTATTGCCTGAAGTTGGATGCTCCAACATTACAGAGGAACTTTAGGTGACTGTCGAGGCTGCCAGCTGTCTCTGTCATTCTAGATTTTTGAAAGTTGCTTACAATGCTCTTCCTGTTTACTTAGGTAATATTATATCCTTCTGAGGTCTTTGATGTAGTTGAAGACTAGATAGTTATAATTTTCTTTGGTTATAATAAAAGATAAATTAGATATGAAATTTTAGACTCACAAATACAGGATAGATAGAATATTTTCTTTAATTTTGCCAAATACAAATAGACTAGATATTCTAATGTAATTCTTGCTTGATAACTATTCTAGTATATGTAATTTTACTATGTTAAAGTTAAAACCTTCCTTTTTGATTAGACAGAAAAGGGGAAGTACTGTGGAATGTCATTCTGTATGCTGTGAATATGTGTTGCTCTAATTGGTTGATAAATAAAATGCTGATTGGCCAGTAGCCAGGAAGGAAGTATGGGCAGGATAAGCAGACAAGGAGGATTCTGGGAAGAGGAGGGCTGAGTCAGGAATCACCAGCCAGACACGGAGGAAGCAAGATGACAAGGCAGAACTGAGAAAAGGTACTAAGTCATGTTGCTAAACATAGAATCTAATTATGGGTTAATTTCGGTGTAAGAGCTAATCAGTAATAAGCCTGAGCTAGTGGCTAAGCAGTTATAATTAATATAGGCCTCTGTGTGTTTATTTGCGGGACACGAGTGGGAGAAATTTATCCCTATCTCTGGCCAGCTGGGACACAGGAAAACTTCCAACTACAACTGTCCCACCTTGTCTTGGCAAAGTTTGGAAATTTTTTCCTTCATGTCCTGCTTGTCCAGTTTGTACAGTATTCTGTCAGCAGTCAAAGCAAGGGCAGGTTCTTGCCCAAATGGCTAGCTTTGCCACAGTGAAAGCAAACTCCATATGGAAGTTCTTCAACACCCATCACCCTTTTATGAAGTAGATTGGTGCTACCAGGAGCAGACGTGTCTGTTACAAAAAGCCTTAGGTTATTAAACATCTTAAATACCATATTATGTAGGTCTCTGAAGCATTTGAAGATCTATCTAAAATATCTGTTTAACCTTGAAAACATACCTATCATGAGTATAAGTTTGATTGTTATAGATGACTACTAACCTGCATTTTTTAATTATCCTAAATAGTTTGTAATAATAGCTTTCAAGGACTAAAACTTTATATTACATTTTAAAATGAACTGCATAGGTATAATATCTTAAACAAGAGTAGAAACATATATGGTATAATAAAATCATCTTAGATTTGTATCAATATATAAAAATCCATACCAATGTAAAATATTTGAGATGAATAGTTGTCTTTTTAGCTTAAAGTAGATTCAGTAATCTACCCTTTTATCCTATCCTTTCCATATCCCCCTTCTCTCTTTTTTAATCCAGAAAGAGATTATTAAATCCAACCTCCCTTGCTTAGTGTCCTCCCTTACCATGAACAGTAACAATTTGCAACCAACCCTTGTAAACACTCACAAACATTCATAACCCAGGAACAACCAGAAACTACCCACCCTATCTCTTGGGAATGCAGGCTTCATATTCTTAAAATTGCTTCCTGTTGTCTAAGGATGACAGCATCTTTAGGGGACCCTGAGAATGTTGAAATAACGGTCAAGTCCTGGGAGAGCTAGCTCTATTATTTTTGTTCAGTCTCTATGTGATGGGAAAGTGTAGGGTTTATGTGAAATCTTGGCTGGATAGTCTGTGAGGCTGGACCATCTCAGCTAACTATCTTAAAATTGTCCTGAGCAGTTTGTAGTTCAAAGCTGATCTTTCCAGGGAAGGTGGTTATCAGCTTAATGGAATTACCACAATCCAGATGGAATTGTCATTGTGGGGCCCCATCCTCCTTTTGGAGACTACAAAGTTCACTGTTAGAAATGGTGACAATTCACTACAGGAAACTTAAAAATTTAAATGTCAGATGCAGCAGATCTCAAAGAGGCTAAAGGATCACAATCTATTAAGTGTATCTGGGGTACACAAACTTAGTTCCTAGTTATCTGATTGAGACTCCAGCTCAAAATCATGTACAGGAAGTTAGATGAAGCCTACTTCTAAAATTAGTTATTATTCTATATGACCACTAATATTATGACAAAGTTTAAATATATGTTAATCTTATAAGTTTAGAGATAATATTTATACCTTAGTGACAATAGAATAGTGCTTTAATTTTGGTTTTCTTCTGTGGTTTTCTATCAGGTGGCTCTTCTGACATGAGACAGAGATTTTGGATTTTGCTTTAACAAGCATGCTTGGACTTAGAGAAGGAGAGAGCCATGCTCCAACTCCAAAGCCAGCTTTGATTTTTAATTGAATTGGGACCACAAAAAGATTTTTTGCTTTTTATATTTGTAAAGAGCAGCAGAAACAAATATTTGGGAAGATTTACGAAATTTTATCCTGTTAGGAATGTGCTATACCATTAGGCCAATTCTACTGTTTGTCTTGGGACATTTTTTCTGGATGATTCATCCTTCTCCTTCAGAGAAGGAGACCCCTTATTTGTCCAGGGGTCTTCAGATTCCTTAATTGGATGCTTTCATTCTCCTGGGAAAACAAAAACAAAACCCTTCCCCAGCCCTAACTTTGGGGAATTCTTTTTTTTGTCAGGCTATATCTTTGTTAATAAAAAATGTTTTGGGCAACAGAAAAAGTACTAAATTTTAATAATAAAAGATTATTATTTTTTTCTTACCTGATCAAATGAAAGGCATTTGTTTGTTGTATAAGTTACTTTGGATTGAATGACCAAGGTGTTTGATGAACTATTGCCTCTCCCATCATGAGGTCTCTCCTGTTCTATTCTAATCTTTATCAATCTTGATGGCATCCATAGCTTTTCTTCTCCTGTGGAAACAAAAGCAAAACCTCTTCTCCAATGCAACACACATCTTGGTTTCCATTCTGAGATCAACACATCTTTAAAGTATACAGGCTGATTTAATTCTGCAATTTTTTTCTATTATCCAGTATCTCTCCACAGCCATTGTTCCTTCTTCTTTGGCATTTAAAAATGTAAAGTCAATAAAGCACTGTGTAATCTATCTCTGAGAGTCTGTTTTTTAAACATATCTTCTAAAGTGTGATTAGATCTTTCTATAATTGCTTGTCCTGCAGGGCTGTGTGGGATACCTGTAATATGCTTTATGTTATAATATGCAAACAACTGTTTCATTTTACTAGAGACATGCTGGAGCATTGTCAATCTTAATTTGTACAGCTATCCCCATAATGGCCATGACTTCTAATAAATATGTATTACAAAATCAGCCCTTCCAGAACTTAAAGTAGTTGAAATCCTGAATATGTATCTATGATATGGTGTACATATTTTAATTTTCCAAACTCTGCAAATAAAACACATCCATTTGCCAAATTTCATTATTTGGAGTACTGTTTGGGTTACTTCCTGCAGGAAGTGAAGTTAGTTATACAAAGAATAAGTAGGACATTCCTTTATAATTTCCTTGGCTTGTTTCCAAGAGATAGAACAATCTTTCTTCTAACCTTTGCTGTTAACATGATATTTCTTATGAAATTCTGAGGCTTCTAGTACATTTCCTACCAATAGTTGATCAATCTCATCATGACCTGGTGCAAGAAGACCTTGTAGACCTATATGAAATATAGTATGTGTTATATACAAAGGATGATTTCTAATTCTGATTACTTGTTGTAGTTGAATAAATAATAAAGTTATTTTTGAATTATCTGGAATAAATTCAGCAGTGTTTTTTTTCAAGACAGGGTTTCTCTGTGTAGTTTTGGTGCCTGTCCTGTATCTCTCTCTGTAGACCAGGCTGGCCTCAAACTCACAGAGATCCACCTGGCTCTGCCTCCTGAGTGCTGGAATTAAATTCGTGCACCACCACTGCCCAGCAATTTTCCTGACTTACAAACTGCCTTTCCTCATTTATTTGTATCAGTATAGAATGTAGGACTCCAGAAATTGGTGTTACCTTTGTTGTATAAGGTAGAATCCAATTAGTTCTTTTTATAAACTGAAATCTCTTGCTTTGGGGATATTTGTTGCTAATCTCTCCCAGGAAATTACTGAAAGCTCTTTGCCAGTGTTCATTTTCTGTCCATAATGATGCAATTTCAGCATTAGTAAAAGGTACCACAATTTCTGCTGGATCTATTCCTGCTAATTTACAAATCTCAGAATCAATTCAGAAACTCTTTCTACATAGGTTTTTAATTTTTTACTCATTTTTTTTGGTAAAAATACCCATTCTAATATATTATCTTCTCTCTGCATAAGAATTCCTATAGGAGAATGGGTAGAAGGTAACATAACGAGAATACAATCAAGCTCTGGATCTAAGTGATCTCCATGTACATCCTGTAATTTCTTTACTACCAGAGTCAATCCTCTCTCAACCTCAGCTGATAGTTTTCTTGGACTATTTAAGTCCCTATCATCCTGTAAGGATTGAAATAAATTACTTAGTTCTTGAGTTTTTAATTCAATTGTGGTCCATAGAATCTTCTCTTTGTATTTTTCAGGAGCAATTTGTAATCCCAACAAGGCAAAATTCTCCTTACCTCATTGAATAATTTTTCTAAAGTATCTGTGGCTGAATCAGCCCATAAGACATCATCCATATTATGGTAAAGTGTAGATTGAGGAAACTGTTTATGAATCAGTTCTAATGGCTGTTGTACAAAATATTGACATTAGGTTGGGCTATTTAACATTCCTTGTGGAAGGACTTTTTAATGGTACTTTTTAACAGGCTGGGAATTATAAGTTGGCACTCTGGAAGCAAATTTTCTCTGTATCCTGTTCTTTTAAAGGTATAGTGAAAAAGTAGTCTTGTAAGTCAATCAATCAATATAACAGACCATTCCTTATATAATAAAAAAGACAATGGAATTTTAGGTTGTATAGAGCCTGTTGACTGAATCACATTATTTGTGGTTCTTAGATCTGTTAACATTTTCCATTTTCCAGATTTCTTTTTAATAACAAATTTGTAATTCCAAGGACTGGTCAGTTCTTTAATATGATGAGCATTTAACTTCTGTATCAGCTGTTCTCATGCCTATAATTTTTCTGATGTCAAAGGTCATTGTTCCATCCATACAATTTTTTCATTTAACCATTTTAAAGGTTAGGCTGTTGATACCTTTGAAAGATCAGCAGCTGTCATGCACTGCTTATGTACAATGTTAATAATCAGTGAAAACCCTTGATAATGGTTTTTAATATTTTTCTCAGAAGCATATGTTAATTTACAGTTTGTTTCTGAGACTGGAGGAATGTTAATATGTGTATTCCATTGTTTCAACAATTCATGTCCCCATAAATTTATTGCTAAGTTAGGTGCATATGGTTTTAATTTTTCTATCTGTCCTTCTGGCTCTATACACTTGACCCATCTGCACTTTGTTTTACCTGTGATCAAGTTCCAATCTCTAGAAGCTGAACATTTGCCTCTTGAAGAGGTCAAATGCCAAGATTTGGGAGAAATAATTGTTATATCTGCACCTGTTTCTACCAAATCCTCAATTCCAATGCCATTTATTTGTAATTTTAGCTTTGGTCTTTGATCATTTATAGATGTTTGCTAAAATGCTTGTTTTATGGTTTCTCCTGAAAATTTTATCTACAGATGCTGTTCTGTCATCCAAAGCAGTATGGTTTTGAACAACATGCCTTAAGTCTTTTAATTTCTCTGTGGAGGGATTTCCCCAATGCTGATTGGGAATGATTGAACCAAATTTGATATTGGTTCCTGTGAGAGCCCCCCTAATGGCAAAGGGTTACCTTGCCTATCCCTGTTGTTCTGCATTCATTAGTCCAATGCTGGTGTTTGTCACACCTTCTGCATGCTCCAGAAGGCTGTGGATTTCTGTTAGGATCATCCCTAGAAAAAAACATTGTTTCTAGGAGCATCTTGTCTACTATCACTTCTCAGGTGATGTAGTTTACCACAATTAAAATAGCTGCCTTTTTTTTTCTTTTACAATTTTTAGAAATCACTTCTCCCATCCAAGTAATCGTAAGAGTGAGACCCAGTATAAGCTGTATTTCAGATCTGTTCATCTGTGGGTACTGATCTTCCCCTTAATGGCCTAATCATCCTTTTTACATTCTGAATTAGCATTTTCAAAAGCCAAACTTTCAATTAATATTTGTCTAACATCTAAATCTGATATTATTATATTTACAGCTGAGGTCAATCTTCATAAAAAAATCAAAGAAGGCTGTTTTTTGGCCTTCCATAGTTTTAGTAAATGACTCAGTCCTCTTTCCTGATTCTTCAACCCTGTCCCAAGCATTTGAAGTGACTATACAGGATAGACTCAAGGTGTTATCATCAAATATAGATTGTCTTTGCAAATCAGCATACTGGCCCTCAGTGAGAAGCTGGTCTTGGGATATCTCATGACCTGTAGCTCTACCTCGTTGTTCTAGGATTCTAGCTTCCTCTCTCCACCATGTTCTCCATTGTAACTGAGGACCAGCTTCCAATACTGGTTCAACTAAATCTCAGTCTTGTGGGATAATTCTGCTCCTAATGACCCATAAATTTACTGTCTGTTTCACAAAGGGTGAATGCATACCATATGAAATGAGTGCTTCCTTAAATCTCTTCAAATCTAACATTTATACAGGATTCTAATTAACTTCTGCATAGCCTTGAGGGAGCCTATCATCTAGTGGTCATTCTTGTATGGTAACTGGATAAATCAAAGTTAGTGTTCTAGCGACCTTTGGCCTTTTTCCTTCAGTTTCATAATGCAATGGTATGGTAGGTTCTGCTCTACATTCCTCTGTCTGTGTCTGAGTATTTTTCTTATTTTCATTAGTAGGTCTTCCTAAAGCTTGTATCTTTTCAGTCAAATTATCATATTTAGCACAGTTATCAAGCCACTTTTTAAAGGAGAAAATATTAATTACTAAACTGATAGTAATTACAATTGACATATGTCAATCCCAGCAAAGTAATTTATCCACTCAGTTAAATTTTCCATTTTCAAACCATCTGTAGTAGCACCATACAGGATCCTAGAACCCTGTCTTGTGATGTTCCTCTTTCTTAATGTGGGAAAGATTTTTCTTTTTAATATTATTCAACTCTCTGCTAAAGGCTTTCCCAGGTATCTCACCGAATCCACTGACTTCTCAGTAGTTTATCTGAGGTAAACTCAGGTCCCTCCTACAATTTCTGCTTTCTGGAGTCCTGGCAAGTGGCAGCTGCCTGCTGTGGGTGCTTGCACAAAAAGGCCCAAGGCAACTGTAGCAGAGCTGGCTGGTGTGACTCCTCTGTCCATGTGGTCATTCCACAAGTTGGAGCACCAAATATTGTTTTAACAGCAGCACAGTTGCTGTGCCTTAATATATCACTATCTCGGCCAGTCTTTGCAACTTCTCAGTTACTGGCCTGCTTTTCTAGCAGTGGCCTAGCCTAAGACCACAGCCTGGTGAGAATTCTGCTTCCACATGCACCAGCCCTGCTGCTGCCACTAAAGGTAGCTCTAACTAAATCTCTATGGTTCTAGTTATGAATAAGACTCAAGATTCAAAGGCTGGGGGGAAAACCTCTGGGCTCAGAGGCTGAGTAGCAACTACCTAGCCCTCTCTCCTTGCTGGCATCTGTGGCAGACCCATGCTTCTGCTTCACCAAACCAGAAAAAGCTTCGTTACTCCAAACCCCACCCTACTACTTCCTGTGTCTCTTTATCTCTCCCGGATGCTCTCTGAGGCTCTATGATCACTTTCTGTCAACTGGTTGCTAACTCAGCCTCCTGAATCAAGGTTAATTTTATTTATAGTACAAATGCAAACACTGCACTTCCCATGTTCTTGGTTTGGCTGAATGATTCCCTGAGGGTCACTTCAGCTTGCTCTATGTTCCTCACTTTCCGTAGGTGTTGATTAAACCACAAAGCCTTGGTTAGATGCGTGTTTTGTTTTATGCATAAACATTTCATCTGTACCCTCTGCTGCATCCCATCAGGTGCTTTCATTCCATGTGGTGTTTTCAGTTTTAAATGGCTACAATTGATTAATGGGGTTATTAACCTCATTCCTGTCAACCTAGCTGTCAAATATAATTTTTATAGGTTCTGTATTTCATTAGAACTTGGAGAAATGATGAATTTTCTAATACTTTTTTCTTCATTTATTAGCTTCAATTTCCATATGAATGAAAACTATGAACTATTTGAATATACTAACATGTAGTTTGTACTGGAATAATGTAATAAATGCTTGATTCATTTCTCCTTTATTAGCTTTCAGACTGAGCTGACGTCCCACTCACTCCAAGTATCATTAATGAGTTTTCCTTTCCTTTTTGAAAATGCTGTTACAAACTCCAGGGCTTCAGTGTTAGGAAATGTTTTGGTTCCCTCTAGATACTTCCTCCCTCCCCGGATATTTAGTGTTCCTCATCTTAAACTAGTGGAAGACTCCCAAAGCTGGTCCTGGGTCCTGGTGTGATCTCAGTACTTGATAATTTCCATGTGTCTGACATAACATACACAAGCCCTGTCATGTATACTTCCTGGCCCAACCTGCAGTGGCTGTTTCCCCTCTCTACCTAGAAAATCATGTGATACCTCCTACCTTCATCATAATGGGGAGTGGTTTTGCTTTTGTGACACAACAATTATGCAATTAGATGCTCTGAAGATATATAATAAGGAACTCTCCTCCATAATGGTCACCTCTTCAAAAAAAAATCATGAGTGAGAGATTGTTGCTAACAGCACTGAAGGGTGGTAATAGCACTAAGATCATTACTTTGAATGGGAAGAAGATGAAAAAAATGCCCTCAGCACTAGAAAAGCTGCCTGGTCTGAGGACTCTAGACCTTCAAAATAATCTCATCTGCAAAGTGTGCCCAGAGCTAAGCACCTTGACCCAGGTGAGGAACCTCAGCTCTTCTTGGGGTTCAGGATGGAAAATAGATGAAAGTGATGAGTGACAGAGCAATGACACTTTGATCTCTGGAGACTTAGCTCTCTGGAGACAATATGGAGTGCTATTGGATGGGCATGAGTAGCCGTTCTCGCTTAAGGCATTACACGTGGTAGGAAAGATGTTGCAATTTACTTCTGTGCCCTTTGGCCCACATCTGGAATCAGGGTTAGATCTTTGCTATGCTCATCTTCCTTTAGGCTGTCATCTGGAAAGAGGTTGGAAGCCTGGGTCTGGTAGTCTGTCTACCTTGGGGCTCACATCTGGAAGTAGGCTTTAAGGTTCCAGGCGAGACTTGGCCTACCTCCCTGGGGGTGCTATCCTGAAGTCTTTACATATGGAATTAAGACACATTTAGCATGTTGGGGAGGGAGTTACTTTTTCATTTCCTAGAACTGGCTGGAACTTCAAGTGCAGGGCTGATAGGAATAGGAAACAAAGGGATTTCTCTTCCCTAAAACAGCCTTTATAAGTTGGTTAATATTTAAAATAAGGAATACCTTCTTAAAGAGAAGCAGTTGACATGGATGAGTCCCAGATGCTTATGGTAAACATTTCTGCCTGGTAATGTCTGACACCAGCTGCTAAAAATCTTGAGATTAAGAGGAGGTAAACCGTGCAGTTTTCCTTCTGTTGATTTCTTCACAGTCATCAGCACAGAAAGAAGCTATAAACAACTGTCATTGCAGCTTATTAACAGTTAGAGTCAATCTATCGTCTCTACAGTACCTCCTTACCTTTTATCAGATCATTTACGCTTGTGGTCCTAACTGTATCCTGTGAAGAAATGGGCTAATATTCAGTAGTAATAGTTAATAGTAGCTTCGAAAGGTGTAATTCTAGCTTCAAGACAAGGACTCACACTTTTCTAATGGGACAGATGAGTTCAAAGAAATTTCACTAGAAATCATGAACTGATTTGTTTTCCTGCTTGAATTTCTTTCTATTAAAACAGCTCTTCATGTTACAAGAGAACCATTGTTAAAAAGCGTAGACTAAATTATCTTTTGTGACACTTTCAGTCCCAGTCCTCACTTCCATGTATAATTACTCTCAATTATAATTACTCTCAATTTATTCTCTTTCTTGGCTTGTCCATTTTGATTACTAGTCTTCAAATTCCAATTGCATGTACATGATAAGCTTAGTTTCTGCAGTTATCTTTTCAACCTAGTGTGATGACACATTTACATCTTTCAATAGTAGCCCCAGCCTCACGCTGCTCCCCACTATGTAAACTGCCAGTACCATTGTGCAGTCCACTCTGGCCTTGCTTTGGTGGCCTCACCACCTTTTATAAGCTTTATAGCATTTAAATCTTGTTCAATTATAACCATGTTTAGTGATACACCTTTTTCTTTGCCTCTCAGGGAATTCTACAATGTGCATTGTTAATGAGTGTCATTCAGAGAGAATCAGTTAATATATTTTTGTTCCCTTGGTCCTTCTCATGGTCTTTTCTTTATACATAAAAAATTAGATCATTTTATTTTATACTGCCATATTTAATCCTTTAATTCTTGCATCTTTGCATTATCATGGCTTCATTTTATTTCAAAATGATGCTACATAATTTTCGAATGCACCTGTTCTCTGTGATACTTTCCTCCAGGAACCCCCATTCTTCTGCCCTTAACTAAGCTGATTGCCCTCTGGTTTTTCTGGATGCTGTCAGTCCAGGACATCCCTTACTGTAAACCTGAAGTGGACTCAACTGTTTTCTGTAACCTGTATTTTCCTCCTCACTCTCCTTCTCTTCACCTTTTATTCTCTCTTTCCTGATGAGAGAAATTCTTTTCTTAGCCTCTGCTGGATTGCTAGAATTAGAACCATGTGCCTGCATGACCAGCGGGTCATCATTCTTTTTCAGTACAGTAAGTCTCCATATACCATCCTGGTCTGGGTATGTTGTAGTTAATACTTAGGTCTCTTGCATTTCTGAAAATGTCTGTATTATGTCTCCATATTTGAGTAATAGTTGTATAGTTAAAAAGTCACATTACAAAATATACTTCTTCAGGAAAGAAACCTCCAGAACTAGATATTATGCCATTGTCTTCTTTTTGTGGTGCTCTTATTGTTGTCTTATTTTTCTATTAGGAGAGACTCTATGTTTTGACTTTTTTTACTCCCTTCAAATTCTTTCAGTAGGAAACTGGCTTAGCTTAGTGTTTGTGTTTAAGAAGAACCATACTATTCTGAAGTCAACTGACTAGATTCTTGTGGTCTATCTTTAGAGTGCTTTATATGTGTTTCAGGCTAATGGCTTTATGTAATTTTGCTGTTCATAAAGTAACAGTGTTTCTTATATAAGGTTAGGAAATTAACAAAATCTATTTCTCCTTTGTAAGGGGAGTGATAGAAGCAAGCAAAATGTGCAAGAAACTTTCAAAGAATGAATATAGATGACCAATTTAAAATATTGCTCACCCATTCTCACAGTTGCTAATAGAAAGGACAGATGAAAGTGAGGGAAGAGTGAAGGGAGAGAGGAGAGGGAGAGTGGAGGGGGAGAAGCACGGAGAGGGAGTGGAGAGTGGAGGGAAAGGAAGGGAAGGTAGAGCAGGAAGGAAGCAGGGGAGGAAAGAGTGAAGGAGAGAAACCTGAACCTGATGTGAGTTTGGGACTGTTGTCAAGCACTTACCAGGTAAAAGTAAAGCACTTGGTCTCTAGTGCTCACCAACCTAACTGTATAGAAGATGGCCATCCAAAGATGTGTACATTTGTTTGGAAATGGAAGAATATTGAAAGGGGAATATAGTAAACTACTCAAAAGGTTCAGTCAAGGGGAAGTAGTTTTGTTTTTCCTTTTGTTTTTTGGTTTTTTTTTTTTTGTTTGTTTGTTTTGGTTTTTCGAGACAGGGTTTCTCTGTGTAGCTTTGCGCCTTTCCTGGAACTCACTTGGTAGTCCTTTTGTTTTTGAAGTTATAATTACATCATTTCTCCCCTTTCCTAATTCAAAACCCTCTCACATTACCTGCCTTGCTCTCTTTCAAATTCATGATCTCTTTTTTCATTGATTGTTGTTACATGCTTGTATGTATATGTGTATACATATATGTTCCTAAATAAAACTTACAGTAAAATAAGGAAGATTCTGTAAACTACTGTGATTAAAAAAACCCCTTGGCTTAACAAAAAGGGTTAAAAAAAGGTTTGGTGCCCATCAAATTTGAACCAATTACTGAACAGATGTCCTTGCAGAAATATTCTTTATGTAAAGTTGTTATGGCTTTTTTGTAAGGTTGTGATTAGAATAAGATTTTCTGTTTTAAGTAAGTGACTATGTACTGTATAATCTCCTAGTAAAGCTTTGAGTAGACATTTCTCAAAAGACATACACAGGGCTAAGCATGTCTATGAAAACATGCTGAACATTATTAATAATCAGGGAAATGAAAACCAAAGCCAAAATGAGATGTCACTTACATATGTTAGAATGATCATAGTTAAATGAAATGTGACAAGTGCTGGTGAGGATATGAAGATGGAGGATCGTCTTTGTATATAGTGGGACTCTTATTGTGTGTAGTCACTGTGGAAAACACTATAGAGTTTCCTCAAGACATGAAAACGTGAGCTAGTTTATGATCCAACAGTCCTACTCTAGGTCCATGTACAGAAGTAACGGTATGAATGGTGAGGCGAGACATCTGCACTACATGCTCATTGTGGCATTATTCATAGCATCCAAAACAGAAAAGCATCTGCAATTTCTATCAATGTATGAATAAAGAAAAGGTGTGTATGTATTTACAATGAAATGCCATTCAGCCTTAGGAAGGAGGGAATTCTACTTTGACAGTAAATGAACCCTATAGACATACTAAGTGAAATGAGTGGATATCAAAAGGAGTGTTACATAATAAATGGATGTTTTGTAATTTTAGCACTTGCAAACTAAAAAGGCAGGAGGATCCATGTTCAAAGTCATTCTCTGAAACAGTCAGTTCTAAGCCAGCCTGGGATACAAGAGACCTTATTTCAAATATATATATGTATGTATGTATGTATGTATGTATGTATGTATGTAGATATGTAGGTAGGTAGATAGATAGATAGATAGATAGATAGATAGATAGATAGATAGATAGAACCACAACATCTTTCCTAAAACAACATCCACTCTAAACACCTAACCACATGTTGCATAAATCACTTTATATGACATCTGAAACTTAAACTCATGGAAATGGATGTAGAATGGTGGTTACAAGGGTTTGATGGGGGAAGAGATGATAGGAGGTAGATCAAAGGGTGCAAATTTGTTATGTAATACAAACAAGTTCTAGAGATTGAATATGCAATAATGGGACTGCAGTTACTATTATATACTTGAGAGCAGGTTTAATACCATTCTGAGAGAGAGAGAGAGAGAGAGAGAGAGAGAGAGGAGAGAGAGGAGAGAGAGAATGTTTATATATCCTTGGTAGATACCATCTAGCCAGTTGAGATAGTATTTGGCTCTAATGGATTGTTGTCCCATCAAAATTGTGTATTTAAAGTGTTACAAGTGACACTTTTTAAAAAGTATTGTATCTATTAGCCAAATCCAGCTTTTATGCTTTAATTTTAGGTTTAATTCCGTAGATGGATTCCGTTGCTTTGTAAGTATTAAAGCATGCAAGAATGTTCCTCTAAAGCAGTGGCCCCTTTGGAGGTGGAGTAACCTTTTCCAAGGGTTGCATATCAGATCGCCTGTGTATCAGATATTTACATTACGACTCATAACAGTTGCAAAATTACAGTTATGAAGTAGCAATGAAATAACTTTCATGGTGGGGGGGTCACCATAACATGAGGAATTATATTATTAAAGGGTTGCAGCATTAGGAAGGTTGAGAACCACTGCTCTAAAGTATTCCACTTAAAAAATGTTTAAGTATCTATTAGTTTCAATTAGATATTTGTCTTTTTAAAACTGTGTTTTATAAAACACTGTGACTTTGTTAATTTGGCCAAACATTAAGAGAAAACAGAACAGCTTTTATTAACTGTGTCCCAGTTACTTTCTCTAGACTGTGGCTAAAGTTATTTGTATGAGTAAGCTGATGGTGGCATTGTAAGTGGCCTCAAGAATGCCTATGTCCTGGAACGCATGGCTGATCTGGACAGGAGAATAGTGCTGATGCTTCTGAGCCCTTCCTTATACATAGGACCCCTGTTGTTAACTCTCAGGGGGAATGAGTATGTGTTTGTAGGTTAATCACACTTTTAATCTAATTAAACTCAGTGCCCCAATGTCTTGTAAAAGAGTGGCTGTGATTACAGAAATATGTGAAAAGGTGAGTTAGAGTTATAAATTATTAAGACAACATGTAAATTTAAAAAACAGACAGTCATTGAACTATCAACTTGTATGTATGTATTTATTAATCACCTGCTGCCTTTTAAGTACCATGCATTTTCTTCTCGGCCTGAACAGTTATTGGTAATGTTAAATAATTGTTCTCATTTGCCAAGCATCTTATTGTACTATCTTTAAACACAACTTCCAGAAGAATAATAGACATCATTATCTCCATTTTTAAAAGAAATAGAGGCTTAGAAATTTGAGTAACTTGCCTTAGATCACAAAGAGCCCAAGAGACCTACTTGTTCTCACACTCAAGAATCCCATAAAATGCTGAATTGGAACCCATAATATAAGCTCAGAGGACCTGGTGCAGACCTGTGCAGGCCTTGTGCTTGTTGCCTCAGTCTGTAAGTTCACATGAGCCTGTCTCACACTGATTTAGAGGGCCTTGGTTGATTTTTTTTTTTTTTTGGTGTTTTCTCTGCTGGGTCTTACTCTTCCCACCTCCTCTTCCATGGGGTTCTCTGAGCTCTGAGAGGAGGAAGTTTATGGAGACATCCCACTTAGGGCTGAGTGTTCTAAGGTCTCTGCATAATGTCTGGGTCTCTGTATTTGGAACATAGCATTTGATGGGCAGGTCTTCATGGACTGATTATTCAAATAGTTGTTTAGACATAATCTAGTAGGATTAGGAAGAGGGACTTAAGTAATGTTATAGCACATTTGTTGTAAATTCAGCTGTGCTATTTTAGAGGCAGGCAGTAGGTAAGTTTAAGTACTAACGGAGTGGTTGGAATGGAATGTGAGACTTGCACCTACGAGAAATTTTGATGTTAATATTTGATTACTGACTGAATTCAGAGAAAGGAGAAAAAGAAGTTGTAGCTGATCCTACACTTTGGCCCCCACAGGATTATAATAATGGTAGGTATATTATCAAAAGTAGGGAAGGGAAAAGCTGACCTACTTTGTTTATGGGTATCATCACATTTTAGAATCTGATCTAAGCATGATCCATGGGAGATGTCTTAGGAGCCAAAACCAACAAGATGCAGTTTTTACAGGGAAAAATGTAAATTCCTACATTTAAATTAAGACAGGAATTCATTGCACAAGCCCAGGATGTGGTTTATATGCTTGACAGTTAACATAGGTTTGTTGTTGTTATTCTTGGTCATGGGGGTGTAGTTTATGCACAAGTAATGTGCCTCATTGCCAGAAATATATGACATGTTAGACTACATTAATGAAAGTGTACTCGTTTGCCCAAAGATTCCACTATCACTAGCATTTGTGTCATGAATTAATTGTCTTTGTCACCCTAGGCACTGTGTTTTCTGAGAGGAGCATTCACAGTGATTAGAAAGTGGCCAGTGTCGTCAAAGGGTCTGGAAACTATGTCCTAAGGAAAATAAATGGTTAAGGAAAAGATGGATCAAATTTAAAGAGTACAATAACAATTCTTCAAAAAATTTAAATATTATGTAAGAGGAGTGGGAATAAAACTATTGTTTATGGTTGCTGTGGGAAGAATTGGGTAAGGGGTACAGAGAGCTAGAGCTTAATCATAAAAAAATAACAGATGGACCAGCGACATGGTTCAGCAAGTGAAGGTGCTTGCCTCCAAGTCTGACAGCCCAAGTTTGATCCCTGAGATTCATGTAGTAGAAGGAGAGAAATGACTCCAGCTAGTTCTCTTCTGACTTCCACAATCACTCTGTGGCATGTGCACCCTCCCCTGATTAATTAAGTATAATACACAATTAAAAAATAATGGGTGGAAGATAGATATTAATGACAAAGAGCTAGCTGTTGCATGGTGTGATCACTGGGAAGGTATATATTCTCTCTTGCATGGTAGACTAGGTGACTTACACAAATTCTTTCTAATTGTTAGATGCACTAATTTCCACACAATGTGCTAACAAGAAATATGAAATTGGGAATGCTGTCACTTGTTGATTGGAACCAGATAGAACTGCAGAGAGAATACCAGTAGAACGTCCTTCTGGAGATAATTATTGAAGTAGTGCAAACTGAAGAACTTAAAATTGTTTGCCTAAAATGCTTCTTTAGGAACCATATGTAGCTGATATGTTACTGAAACCCTTGCTAGGATCAGCTTTTTCAAGGAACCCCCAATTTTCCACCTCAAACAACTCCTTTACAAAGAAACCTTTCCCCATGGCCCTAATCCAACT
>CABHPH010155406.1:0-17733 GCA_902168325.1 Peromyscus nudipes | reverse complement strand
ACACACACACACACACACACACACACACACACAGAGAGAGAGAGAGAGAGAGAGAGAGAGAATGATGAAAAGGAATAGTAATAAGGGTGTCATAGATGTCTGTACAGACATGCATTCACACATGTGCAGACATTCACACACCCGCTCATTACAAATCAATAAAATCGATCTGTTTTTAAAAAAGAAAATGCAGCTTCTAAAAACAATTTGCCTGTGCTTACTGTACTAAGGATCTAATCTGCATGAATTCAGAGATATCCTCTCTCCAAAAACAAAAAACAAAAAAAATCTCTTGCCCAGTACACACCCAAGTTCTTAGCTGTTGTGTATACAGTAATCAAACTGCTTGATAGCTAAGGCATTTTTCCTAGAAAATGAGAAGCTGTTTATACCACTTGTTATCTGTGGCAAGTCTAATTTTAACAGCCTTTTCTCGAGAGACTAGGAAGAAAAGCATGCCTTCATTTCCTTCGTGACCCACTTTACGACATTCTGGCCCACTTAACATTTCCCTCCTTTGTGTTCTTCCGCGTGTGTTAGCAAAATGCTGGACTAGGGAAAACAAACTGAATTTGTCTTCTGGCTTCTTCCCTAAAAGATGGCACAGAAACCCGACCATATCCATTAAACCATGCCTCTGAGCACAGAGTTGCTGAAGAAGATGTTAGTCTTACAGGAAAGCTCCGAAGACTCTTCGGGCACACAAAGAAGAAAATTCAAATCCACCTCCTCCCCGACCCCAACTACCTCCTAAGAACATCCCATGCCTCTATCTGGTGAGGCCTGACCTTACTAGATAACATTTCAAAAGACCGGTGGAGATGCTGTGTGCTTTGCCTCTCTGCCTCCTGCCTGTGTTAGTCAGCCAATGGAAGACAGGCATGGGGTGGCAGTGCTAACGCCCCTCAGGGATGCTCAGCTGAAGCTCACAGCTTTATTTCTGAACCGGAAGGAGAACCAGGCTGAATGACCCCCAGGTCAGTGCTCATTTTCCAGTCCGCCATGTTTCTGCTTCCTGTGAACTTGTTTCCCCTTCCTCCTGCATGCCAAGACTTCAGACCTAGAGCAGACCATGGCAAGACTCTGACAAATGATGCTTTTCAAATGGGATCGTGATTTCCAAGGGCCAGTGTGCCAATGACAGCAAATTGTCCATTACTCTTCCTTGTTATTCTTTGGTACTTGCGAAGTATAGCTTGTTGTCCATGGCCTTGATGTCATCTTAGGGCTTGCTAGAAATACAGATTCTCGGGTTTTACCAGGACTGGCCAATCAGAGTCTGTATTTTATTACAGCTTTTAGGTGATTTATTCATTATAGTTTGAAATGTTTTGATCACATTGCTTGCAAAACGTCTCATAGCTTCTGACTCCAATTTAAAAACACCACTGGCAAGGTGTTCCAAGAGACAACCTAATGAACAGTGTGGGTTCAGCCCACCAGTCCCCAGTCACACCTGGAGAGGAGTCTGACACTCATCATCATCGTAAATAATGGAATTCTTGGGAGCTTTGAAACCTCTTTAGAATCCCATGACATACATGTCGGATAGCACCCCAGGAGACTGCTGAGCGAGACCCAACCTGGATAAGACATGTACTTCTTACTCTTCATGAATGAAAGTTTAGCACTTCCTGGAAAAGGTAACCACTCTTTTATTAAAGAAAATGAATCAGGGAAGCAAGCATAGGGAAGTTTTAACAGCCCAGGACCGCACTTGGTTTGGAGTACACACAAATCCATCTTCTCATAATGGATTCAGCAAGGTAGGACCCCTACCTACAAGGTGTATGTACAGTCCACTCCGAACAATGGAAATGTTTCTCCTTCCCTAACAACCATCTAAACTTCACCTGTGACCCTGGGTCAATGCTCTTTGATCATCCTGCTTTGCTTGTGAACAAGCTGTTTTTGCTACTTTGCAATTTGGGCACTTCTCGGTCTCTGTTTAAGCCTTTTCCAAACATATCTGGGTACAGAAGGAAGGCAGGTGATGCAGCCTACCCTGGTTTTGAGTGCATGGACAATGAAACTAATCATGTGTTCTGAGTAAACTTTTAGGGAGGATTCACTATTTACAGTCTTCTGCCTTATGCACAAACATGCATATGATTGAAATCAGATCAATCATGAGAAGGACACGTGAAATGAACAATGACTTATAGAACTAACCAATCTGTCAATCAAAACAGAAAACTGCAATGGTACACTACTTAGCAACAAAACTCCTCCTTCCCCTAAGATCCCATCAGGGGCCCAAGAAAGCTTATAACTCATGTGGCCTGCTGTCACACTTGACTGTATATCCATACTATGGCTTTGTTTGTTACTAAGGGTTTCTTGCTAATTTGAAATTTGTGTGCACCTTTTTTTTCAATTATTTGATTAAGATTTCAAACACCTAGAAGCACCAAGTCCAGACATAAACCAGCTACAATAAAAACATCCTCTCAATTAATTTTAGCTGCTCCTTCTCTCCTTTGGAGCAGGCATGTTCATGCATTGTTCTACAGGCCAGAGTTCCCGGTTTGCAGCTTGTAATTCAGATCTATTTAATGTTACAACAGCAAAGAGAAGTAAAAGCTGCATCATACTGAACACAATCAGAAGAAAGAAAATGGGGGCCTATCATATGTAGAAGAAAAAGCAAAAGATGTGTACGTTCTTACAAACTTAGGAAATGATCCTAATAAAAACTGCACTCCTTAAATATACAACAAAGACATGAAAAGCTCCTGCCAGCCCTGGAAGAACCAACTCTCTAAGCTCATGAAAGCTGCAGCACCCTGTGGTCCCAGGCAGGGTCAACACAATGTGACACTCATTGTATTGCTGTTCAAGTTGACTTCAAAGCGTGTCTTTTTTTTTCTTTGTCATAGCATGTTCTGATAGATGTGGCATTAAAGATTATCACAAGACCTGAATTGTAAAAGTAGTTATGCTTATTCTGTTTTGATTTTTGCTTCTCAGGTGCCCTGTGTCTCAATCCTCTTTTTCATTACAGGTAGAATATATTTTTGAAATTCCAGGCACTCTGTGAAGCATTCCTAATGGGAAAGATGGCATGGGGCTAGTTTCTTGTGCCAACTTCTTATGATAAGGGCTTCAGGAAGCAGTGGAAGTAGGGACTTCTTTATCCAAAGGCAGCAGCAACCTTCATAGTTCTTGGGTTTGGAACATATAAGACGTTTTCATTGTGTTCCTTCTCACTCCTGAAATCTTCGGTCCCCACCCTGCTCACTTCCCTCCATGATGGTCATTTTCCCCATCTTTGCCTCCTGGGCTATAGGCTGGACTACCTAAGAATCAAGTACTACGTTTGATCTATGTCCAGGAAACCATTTGAGAAATGTTGTCAGGAATGGTATCTGTGTAAAAGGAAGGAAGAGCCAGGTGTGGGTGTTCATATCTGTAATCCCAGCACTTGAGATGTTGAGGCAGACGGATGATTGTGTACCTGGACTAGAGAACGAGACCTTATATAAATACATACATACATGCTTAACAGTGGGAGAAACAGACTTTCAACTGAGCCTTTGGCCAACCCCCAGAGAAGCTTCAAATCCGAGACAACAGGGCAGAGATATCTTCAACTGGGAGGAGGGGCCTCTCTCCTGGTCTTTCCCACATAGAATGCACACTGATACAGAGTGGGAGGACATCCTGAGGCCAGAAGATTATCCAGAAATGGGCAGTTTTCACTGAGAGGCCAGTGTGTATGCTATCAGGAACCCTTGGTCACTGGATCTATGAGGATGTCTTTGTAATAAATGGAAATATGGAACCCACTCTACTTGTAAACTTTCAAATAGTCCCTGTATTATAAGATGTGTACATAGTGTAATGAGTTGTTGATATCTTAAAGATATAAAAAACTAATTTTAATCTTTAAGTAACATTGTTTTTATAGCACAATGGTGTGAGGGGGTGGGGGGTTGGGTATGGGAGTCTGGGGGCTTGGGGGTTGTGAAGGTGTGTGGGGTATGGGGGATGTGGGTGTGTGGGAGGTGTGGGGGTATGGGGCGGTGTGGAGGCATTGGGGGTATGGGGGGTGTGGAAGTGTGTGGAAGTGTGTTGAGGTGTAGGGGGTATGGAGGTGTGGGGGTGTGGGGGTGTGGAGGTATGTGGGGATGTGGAGGGGTGTGGGGTGTGGAGGTTGAAGTTCTTGCCTCACTCTGCAGATATCACTTATGTCATTTCAGAAAAAGGAAAAAGAAAACAATAGAACACAAAGTAGGACTTCCACTTGAAGGCCCTGCAGTGGCAGCAGACATATATTTTCCAGATACATTCCACTGGTCAAATGTCACCAAAACAATTTCCAAGCCTGCCTGCCCTCATCAGTTCTCTGGGCTCTTGATTACAAATTTATGAGATGCCTGCCCCAGACAGCCAGGGGGAACCTTTGCCCCAGCCGTCCCTTTGGCCCCCAGCAGTTTTCACTGGGAACATTAGAAGCTTGCCCATCAGCTCAAATAAACAACTCCTCTCATGAATAGACTCAATGAAGGACCTATAAATCATATCTGTCAAAAGCATCAGTAGCATTGCAGAAGACAGAAATCAATCCAAAATTCATTAGCTTGCCTGACAAGAGCTTAATCTCCTATTGTTTAACAACTGTGGCACCTTGGGTAGAATAGAAAGCTGCAAGAGCTCTTCTTGTGTCCTGTGACAGGAGTGTTCAATTTTATGGCTTAATCTGGCCTTCAGACCATTCCCAGTCTGTGAACAGAACCCCTTGCCCCTGCTTAGGGTCAAGTTGCCTGCAGAAAGAGGTAGGAATCACTCTGATGCTTCTGTCATATTTCATAGCTGTTAGTGCTGTGGGTGGGTGGTTTGCACTACTTCAGGTTAAGAGGATGCATAGGTTGCAGCAGGTCTGCAGTGCTCTGTGCATGCAGCAAGCTAAGGTTTAAACATAGATGCACAGTCATCAAAAATACTCCTGTAGTGCGGAGGTCAGCAGGACATTCCCCCGTCACGCCACCCAGGAAGTGGCAGCTTTTGGGTGGATGCATTTTTTTTTCCTGTAAGGCTGTTCATTTTAATCAGATTCCAACTGCATATTAATATTCAGGGTCAGAATTGATAAGAGGCATAGTGCTGGGCAAGGACAAGCAGAAGAGACAGATATAGATCTGTTGTGACATCGAGCATGTTGTAGCCTTCTGCACACATGAAAAGGTCAAACCCTTTATTCCAGTAACAAAGGAGGTACACAAAGTGGCAAGCATCACCATGGCCTAGGGAGTCTCCCAATGTCCTCTCAGGTCATCTGCACACCCCTGTGTTCCTCCTCTCACCTGTACTCCCTAAGTGGTTCAGCTTCTTCAGGACTATCCATCCCCCTCTCCCTGTGCATAAGCGTTTGAGAGAATTGCCTGTCTGCTCCCATCAGTATATCCCATCCTTGCTTTCAGGGTCCACACGACCTGTGTGCCTAGGGACACTTTTCATTTTTATTTTGTCATTGTAATCATCTTAAAGAAAACAAAATAACATCTTCACAAGATGAAATCCATACCTGGTACCATTATCTGGCCAATAATCAATGTCTAGACAGGTCATAGGCCCAAGATGAGAACCTAACCTCCTAGTACGATCTGATAAATGGATATTGTATTAAGCCAATTCCTAATGAGTTATCATTATAGCCACTGATTAATGAAACTCTCAACCCTTATCAAACAAGCTTCTATTTGCAATATATAGTGATTAACATAGAGACCTACAACTCACCAAGGTATAAAGAAATAAAAGTCCGAAGAATGTTCAGCCCTAAAGTGAGATGTTTATATCGTACTCCTATCTCCCAGAGTCCAGGAATCCCTGTGGAAGGGCACACATCCAAGAATACACAGGCAGCACTGCTTGGACTCAATGAGTTTTTTAATTTAAAAAGAAAAGGATGGACAAATAAGGGGGAAGGAGGAGGACTTGGGAGGGGTTCGGGGAGGAGCTGACTATGATCAAAACTCATTGTACAAAATTCTCAAAGCAACCGTGAGAGTGTGTCTCCTAATAACATCAGAAGCTGTGCCCATAAAGTCTCACCAACTTGACCGGCCAAATGTGAGCTGAATGAGGAAGACACCAATGGACATGCCAGACTAAGTGGAGAAAGCCTGCATACAGCACTACAGGCAAGTGAGGAAAGCTGAGAGCAAGAGAGGGGGTCCTCCTCAGAGAAGACTACACCAGTCAGTTGTCTGGTGCCAAATGATCATCCCTGAACCATACATACAATTAACATGATACAGATTGAACAGTCAGTGAAAAAAATAACTCATGAATTTGAAGTAAAGTGGGGAGGGGTATATGAGAGGTTTGGTATATGAAAAGAAAGGAAAAATGCTATAATTATAATCTCAAAAATTATGTTACGATTTTGACATGGAATTAAAATAAATTAAATCTGGGGAGGATTAGAGAAAGATCAAAAGATTCCACATTAATTCACTACTGTTGTATTAGTCAGAGTTTCTATTGCTGTAATGAAACACCAAGACCCAAAAGCAAGTTGGGGAGGAAAGGGTTTATTTGGCTTACACTTCCATATTGCTGCTCCTCACCAAAGGAAGTCAGGACAGGAACTCAAACAGGGCAGGAACCTGGCTGGACACAGGAGCTGATGCAGAGGCCATGGAGGGGTGCTGCTTACTGCCTTGCTTCCTCTGGCTTGCTCAGCCTACTTTTTTATAGAAGCCAGGACCAGCAGCCCAGGGATGGCACCACCCACAGTGGGCTGGGCCCTTCCCCATTGATCACTAATTGAGAAAATACCTTACAGCTGGATCTCATGGAGACATTTCCTCAACTGGGGCTCCTTCCTCTCTGATGACTCTAACTTGTGTCAAGTTAACACAAAGCCAGGCAGCACAACTGTGACAGACTGCATTAATGATTCTGGTCCCATTTCCAATTCTCACTGGTAACATATGACAGGCACAACTCGTTTCAGTAGCTGACACATGTCTAATCAGTAAATGTTGTCCATTATAAAGTCTGAAGATAGTGTTGGACACTATAAACTAAACCAATCTTCTGCTTTGCTTGGCTGTTTAATTTGTTTGATCAGGCCAGGTTGTCAGTGGCTTTGCTAAGACGGTCCCCAGAAGCATTGCTTTTCTGTGGTATGTGTGCCCCAAATATAGAGGTGAGGGAGGTATGTGAAGGAGAAGGATATCAAGGCATTGACTGACATCCATAAAAATTAGAGGCTCTACCACCTAGAATATGCTGGACCTAGTCTTGGAAGCTAAGCAGGGCTGTCTCTGGGTAGTATGTGAATGGGAGAAATCTGAGAAAACAGAGGAATCACAGCTTTACACTGAGGGATTAGAAACATCATTTTGACTAATGAGCCTTTATTTCTTGTTGGGGTGGGAAGGGTTTATTTCAGCTTGCAGTTCTCAGGTTAGACCCAGGGCTGAGGGAAGCCAGGATCTCAAGGCAGGAACCTGAAGGCAGGAGGTGAAGCAGGGTCCATGGAAGAATGCTGCCTCTTGTCTTTCTCCCCGTTGCTGTGGGATGGTCTGTATGTCAAACATGTTGCTTATTGGTCAATAAATAAAACACTGATTGGCCAGTGGTCAGGCAGGAAGAAGTATAGGCGGGACAAGGAGGAGAGAATTCTGGGAAGTGGAAGGCTGAGGAGACACTGCCAGCCACCACCATGACAAACAGCATGTGAAGATGCCGGTAAGCCACGAGCCATGTGGCAAGGTATAGATTTATAGAAATGGATTAATTTAAGATATAAGGACAGTTAGCAAGAAGCCTGTCACGGCCATACAGTTTGTAAACAATATAAGTCTCTGTGTTTACTTGGTTGGGTCTGAGCGGCTGTGGGACTGGCGGGTGAGAGAGATTTGTCCTGACTGTGGGCACGGTAGGAAAACTCTAGCTACACCCCGTGGCTTGCTCAGCCTGATTTATTTTTTAGTTTTTGTTTTCTGTTTTTGAGATTATAATATAATTAAATTTCTCCTGCCCCTTTCTCCCTCAAAGCTCTCCCATATACTCCTCCTCACTCTCCTTCAAATTCATGACCTCTTCTTTCATTAATTCTTATTGCATGAATATATGTATATACATAAATATTCCTAATTTTAACCTGCCCAATCTGCATAATGTCACTTGTATGCGTGTTTCCAGGGCTGACCCTTTATTAATGGATCTTTCTTTTAAGCAGCAAAGAATAGAAAAAAGTAAAGGTTAAAAACAACTCCTTTGCCGGGCGGTGGTGGCGCACGCCTTTAATCCCAGCACTCGGGAGGCAGAGCCAGGCGGATCTCTGTGAGTTCGAGGCCAGCCTGGACTACCAAGTGAGTTCCAGGAAAGGCGCAAAGCTACACAGAGAAACCCTGTCTCGAAAAAACCAAAAAAAAAAAAAACAAAAAAACCAAAAAAAATACCCCAACTCCTTTACCATACCAGTCCCCTTAATTAATAAAGTTCCTTTGTTTGGTTGCTTTTTGAGGTACTGAGGATAGAAATCTAATGTCTTACATGTGCTGCTCAGGTGCTCTGAGCTGCCATCCCAGCGAATCTTAATTATGTTTAGTTCTCTTGCAAAGCCTGGGAGGAACAGCCTTGTTGCCGCATTGGCTTTCAATAGCTGTTACAATAACTGATTATATCATACATATATCATATATTATAACTGATTATATCATATACATACATATATCATATATAATAACTGATTGTATCATATATATCATATATAATAACTGATTATATCATATATATAATAACTGATCAGCTCATTTAATGACAGCTATCTACCATCTCACAGGCCTGTAAACCAGAGTCAATATTTCTTTCCTAACAAAGCCAAAATCAAAGCATTTATAGAGCTACATGTTGTTCAGGAGTCTATACGCATGAGTCCTCTTTGAGTTACGTGAGGCTGTCAGCAGAGTTTTAGGCATGTTGCAGAACTGGGGCGCATCACCTTGGAGCTCTTCTGTAGATGTTGCTCCCCACTTCTGGAGCCCACTCCTATTATTTGACTAGTTGGGTCTCTTCTTCATCTTCAAAGCCAGAAATGGTAGGTCAAGCCTCTCTCACGCTTATAGTTTCCCTGCCCTGATCTCCTTCCAAATCCTTTGCTCTGCAAGGTCTGAGCAGGGAGAAAGGTATGTTTTTAAAGACATGGGCAATTCCACTGGACCTGCTCAGATAACCCAGGGTAACTTGCTCTCTCAAGCTCAATTAACTCATTATTTTGTTCCAGCGGCAACGCTTTATCACAGTGGTGCCTACGTGAGCATTTAATTTAGTAATTAGGAGAAGAGAATGGTGGGATTCTGTATTTTGAATTCTGCCTAAAATGATTAAAGAAAGTAGAAATTGGGGTCACCTGGTTCTTGTACAGAGGATGATGAAAAACACCTGGGCGAAAATTTGTGAGTGTAACAAGATAAAGTTAACTCAAGACAACTTTAGACCACTGTGTGTGTTTCTAGAAGTACCTGGAATTGTGACGGTGCCATCAATATCCATTCTGTTTTCACAAATGATTCCCTGACATAAGTAATTGTGCTGCTAGCATTCTTTGCTTTTACCATCTTTGCCAGCCCCTTGAAGAGGAAAGCAGCCTTAGTGATAAAGTCGTCATCAGTTTCACTGTCTTCATCTCCTCTCTATTAGCCAAGTTTGTATTACTGTAATAAAATACTGAAGGCAGGGCGCTCTATAAAGATAACAGGTTCATCTTGTCTTGTGATTTTGGAGGTGATAAGTCAAGGAGCCTCAAATGAGATCTCACTGGCAGAGTTCAAAGGTTATATGCGGCACTGTTCACAGACGCAGGCTATATGCATGTCTACATAGTCTCTTCCCTTTACAGAGCATTCCTGCTCCTAGATTGGAAGAATCCTACCCTGAAGCCTTTCTCTAATTCCAAAGTCCTCATCTCTAAACAGCAGAATTGGGTTAGTTTCCTCACTTCTTGGAACCTCAACAAAAATTCAGTTTCAACCCACGAAGCCTTGGAGTCCTTGAAACCACATGAAAACTGTGGCATGCATCCCCCATTCCTGTTATCATCCTATATCTAATTTAAACTCAGAGAAGCATTTAGAAATGACCATGACAGCCTCTTGCACAGCCCTCTCCCATCTGCACCGTGTGGCTGGAGGAGCTGTGACTGCCAGGCAGTCTGCGGGCCTGCTTAAGGACACTTCATTGAGGTGGAATTTCCCACTTCAGCAGATGGCAATTCTGTTACAAAGCAGCTACTTTTTAGTGGCTCCTAGAGTTGAATTCTCAAAACTAGAGACAGGTGCCTGTTTCTGGTATAACCATCCTTCGGAGGTTGGGCAAGGACTAGAAAAGCTCTTCCATCTTATGCTTTCAAGGTTAATTTGTTAAAATACATCTGTTACTCAGATGATATTTCCTGCCCTGGATCTCTTTGTAAATGACTACTAAGATGTACCCTTTTTTTTTTTATCACAGTCCACGTAGAATTTTAACCAACAAGACTTTGACTGTGCAAATCTGCTATTAAACTACAAATCACAGCCCCACGTAAGGCTATGCACCCCTTAAGCATACAAGAAGTCTCCATTCTCCTTTTCTTAGTAGCACCATAGCCTAGGGGGTTATAAAACCGTATTCACTAGTCGTCTCAATGGGGATGTACAGACGTAAGCTAATTAGAGAGTGGAAGGAATGAGGAAGCCACTTCAAATGGATTTTACAATTCTCACAAATCCATTATTCTTAGTCATAATTTCTGGTTGTTGATATAAATTAGTGCTTGAGTTTCTCAGCTGCAAGACAAACCTCAAGGGAAGAGTAGAGACAGCCGTGTCTCTCATTCCTGAACTGTGGCTTTCTCTTCAAAGTATTTACCAACACTGGCTAATTAATACGTTTACTTAATTAGGTATTTTTGCCTAAAGGAAATAATGATTCAAGTAGGTCTATTTTAAATAGATCATAAAACTCCCAGAAAGGCAAGCTGAAGCCATCCCTTATTACTCTTTCTATTGAATTTCATTTGTAGGTTTCCATGACATTTTTGTTTTCTTTGGTCTTTAAGGGGATGATAGACAAAGACTTTTCTCTTCGCACTCATTCTAAGAACATTCTAAATGTCTGGGTTTTTATAATTATAAGCTACAGTTTCAAAATTTGCTTCATGAACCCTCACTGATTTTCATGTTCCCCAAATTGCATTTCCTTCTGCCCTTCACCAGAGGCACCCTCTTTCTCCTGTTCTCCCCAGGAATCCTGACCTGTCCTCTCCTTCCAAGGACATGTCTAACGGCATCTCCTAGGAGCCCTTCCTGGCTACCAGTCCACAGCACTTCATTTGCTAGCATGTCTCAAGAAGGATTTGATGAGTCCATTCATTCAGAGGCAAAAATGAAGAACGGAGCTGAGACATCCCCAGAACTTGCTAGGTGAGCTCTACAGCTGATAGGAAACTACACTTAACTGTGTGTCTGCAGTAAATAGATACAGCTTTGGATTTGGGGATATTGAGGTTTTAGTCAAATTTCTATTTTTTGCTTTAGTTTTCTTCATAGAAACAACAATAATGTGACTAGTAGACTCAGTGGAAGTTCTGACACAGCCTGGAGTTTGGATCTCAGCACGTTGTTCACTGTTGTTGCTTGTGTTGCTTGTAGTTCTGAGGTTGCTATAGGCTTGTCCCATGCATGCCAGGCAAGGCTTCCACCAACTGAGACTGTGACTGCTCCCTTTCCCCTATTTAAACTGGGGCCTCACTAAGCTGTCAAGGCTGGCCTTGAGCTCACTCTACCCTAGACAGACTTTGAACTTCTGATCTGTCTGCACAAGCTGAAGTGGTCTCAATTCCAGGCCTGTGATACCAGTACTGGATTGTTTAATGTTTATCTTAATTATCACTATAATTGCAAAATAATTACTGGATCATGTCATCTTCAGCAGGTTTCCTGTTTTCCTGCACAATTGCTGCTCATCTCAGACCATCTTCAGTTCAGAAGGCACTCCATGCTCTTCTACAACTGTCCATCTTGCACAAGAACAGATAAAGCAAAATAAACCAAGACAACCCCATGTAATATGCAGATGCTCTTTAAAACTCAAAGAATGTAGACTGAACTAAGTAGGGGGTGAAAGAAGAGGAACTACTCTGTCCTGGAAGGCTGTGTGATGCTCTTACAGTAGGCGGTCCTGGGAGGCTGTGTGATGACCTATAAGAGACAGGTCCATGGTAATGGTCTCTATGATATTGTCCAGATGTTCTTCAGTTTACCCTGATTAACTGCACATGCTTACCCTACCTCTACAACCAGGCATGAAAGCAGTGAGCTAATCCAAAGATGGCCAAACGGACCATCAAGCTATATGACTGTGGAAATATCGAAACAAGAGGCTTCAGAATCACATCTTCTTGTCTTCTCCTGAGTGTGTTGGGGAGCACAGAAGTAAGAAGTTGAATGGCCCTATAATACGGGGAGCAGGCAGAGTGGCACACCCATTTATTAGAGCAGCCCAACACTCAAAAACAGAGAGAGGTAGCCAGCCATAGGACTCTACAGGGCAAAGAGACACTTATCTGTGTGTGTTTCTTTGTCTTCTGAGAATCATGGCTGGAGATTGTCTACCTCCATGAGCCAACACCCATAGCTATCCAGTCCAGACACAGAGCTGAGAGGAGGACTTAGCGTGTCCTTTAAAAGGCACATACCAACACAATTGTATACAGTTGTTTGTGAAATTAAAATAAATACATGGGAGCACATGGTTTAGGCAGGGTTCACATTAAGAAACAACATCAAATAGGGACATTATATGCACTAACTCAAAGTGACTGTGATAGTATGCATAAAACCTGCACAAACTCAAACCAGGTAAAATCTCAGCATCGACAGTAAGTGGCTCATGAAGTCCCACCCACCCCACCCCCCATATCTGAGAAACTGTCGGCAACTGATGCTTACTAGGGTAGGAGGAGTAAGTTTTCTTCAGAGTTTCAGCCCCTGAGAGGCTACCTATGCTCCAGTAAATGGTCCCACATCTGCACACACACAGACAGCACTAAGTGGCTCAGTGGGTTTAAAAAAAGAGCACATGAAGTTGAAAGAGAAGAGTGGGGGAGAGATAGGGGAGGAATTGGTGGTGAGTGAAAGGGGGCTAGGTTTGATTAAAGCTCATTATACGCATCTATTAAACTGTCAATAAAGAAAAGGCAAAGACAAAACCAATGGTAGGCTTCCCATGCTGCAGTGGATGGCCTCACACTCATACACATATGGGCAGATTCTTTTTTCCCACAATTGAGCTAATAAGATTCTCCACACTGAGATCAGACAATGGTATGCCACACCCCTCATGGGTTCTAGGCTTCTCTGGGGTGCTAGGGAAGGCAGCTCATTTTGAAGAAAGGGGTTATCAGTACACATGACTTAGGGAGCCTGAGGGAGGCAGGTCTCTGTAGGACTCATGCCTCACCCCAGAGGCAACTCCACGCTTTTTCTGAGACAATGAAATCCTCATCTTTATTTTCCACAATAAGACACTGGGGTTCTAAGATTTTATTCTTCCAAAATTATGTCTCTCGTACCAAGCTCTCCAGTGGTTTGATTCCAGATGTTGCATTTGCCCTTTAATTTGAAGTACTAAAATATCCCAGCTGTTTTCTCGTTGGTCAGTCCAGCATGTTGAGCAGGGGTAGCTCATGAGTGCCTCTCACACCATTCTGTTTGAATGGGCTTTTCTGTTGCACATAGAAATGAGGAGATGATTGCAGATTGGCCTCAATCTCTATCGATCTCTGAGGAATACATATAAAGCATGCTTTCCTTTTTAATAAAGCTCTAAAATAAACTTTGAAACATTTACAATTCTCCTTCAAGTTGGTTTCAGGAAGAAGGGCTCTGTGCGGCAAGTCAATTTCACCACATGATCTTACTTTAATTTAAAAGGAGTCACACACCCTCCCTAAGGCATATGAGGAGCTATCCAATAAAACATCCAATGGTAAAGGAAGAGCGCTGAGGCTATTACGACGTCCATAGCAGAGGTGCCTATCAAAACCTATTGAAAACTTCCTTCAGTCTTCTGCTTAAGTCTTCCACAAGACTCAGAGGCAGGCAAACAAGCTGGGACAGTCTACCCAGTTACTTGTCCTGCTCCATGATACAGTTTCTAAGTGACTTAACACGGGAAGAAAAGCACCTGGCCGAGCAAAGGTGACGTTCCTACAAAAATTTATGTTATTGTTGTTGTTTAAGATATTTCTTGTTGATATTTTTCCAATTGGAAAAAAATTGGAAAAATAGAGGTGACAAATGACCCAGGTGAACACCGTAGAGGGGACAGCATCAACAATGAGTGATGGGTCCCAGGCATTATGAGTGGGCTGCTGCATACCAGTCTGCAACATGAAAAGCAGCTGTCAGACGGAATTCTTTTTGCTGAAGCCAAGAAAAGGTTGGCAAGCCACAGTAACAGTGTTGGTTCACTCCAGTAAACCAGTCATGGTTCATTTTAAATCCAAGATGAAGACAAAATTGGAGGGAAAAATATGAAGATAGAAAATTGGCACGCAACTTTATTTCTCGCAAGAACTGCAGTAGAGTGCTAGAGAAGGGTCGGCTGGGAGGCCAATGGCAAAGCCATGGCTGATTTCTTCCAAGCACACTCCAGCATGCAGCCTAATCTTCCAGACAAAACATTCAATCATTCTTTTATTTATTTACTACATTTGTGTTTGGTTTGCTTTTCAATGAGATAGAGTCTCCTTAGGTAGCTCAGGTTGGCCTTGAGTTCTTCATTCTCCTACTTCAGCCTCTTAAGTGCTGAGGTTACAAGCATATATCACTATTTCCAGCTCTAAGACATCCACATAAGAGAATACTCTCCTATTCTATAATGCTTAATGGTCTCTGAAACATTTCATAAATTTATGTAGAGAGTAACTCCACACCCCTCATCATTAAAAAAACACATTCTAAATGAGCATTGAAATTGCTTCTAATTTAGTTCAAACAGGTCATTTCAAGGAGCCTGTTTAACTGCTCTAACAAATATAGGAGAAATTTAAGGTGCAATCCCTACTTGTGAGAACTTTATAACTTAATTTGAAATCAAGGATCAACCAAACGTAACAAAGGACCTGGTGCTGTCCTTCACAAGATACCTGAGATGTGACATCTCAGCCATTCTCCTAAATGGACCTTCTCACCCTAGATTCTTCTACAACCATTTTTCAATATATCAATGTATAACAGCAAATATATCTCAGGAAAAATTACCCAAAATTTGGAAATAAGAATGAAAGTATTGCATATCCTTCAGACATTATCCTGGAGCACTATTATATAGATGCTCCCAGAGATCAGTTAAGTCTCTAAAACAATGTCTCTGCTTTGGAATAGAAATTGCTATTCACATTCTAGACATTGTTATCTTGCGTGCTGACTTGTAGATTACTGTCCAATAGAAGTTCAAATAATCTGTGTAGTGAAGAAGTAAAACACAAAAATGAGTCATGCTGTCCTGGAGTGTTCTCTCAGACCAAGGAAAACTACATCCCCTGGCCTCTTTCTTACCAGTGCTACTATCCTGAGGTCTTCCTCCTCCTTCAGTTCCGTAAATACTGACCTGTATCAGTCTTTGTCCAGGAGTCCTGCTTTAACTGTTGTGAAACAGAAAGTGATAGAAGGATTTGTCTTGTTAACTGCTGTGTTTTTTTATAAGTTGAAATAATTAGAAACAAATCCACTATCTGGCAGTCAGCAAGTAAATAATAGTACGTAGGTGCATGGCATGCAGCTATTTAAAATGATGGCATTCATTCTAAATTAGTACCATTACTCTGATAACTTGAAAAAAGCAGTTTTCAGAATGAACAGCATACGTGGTGTGGTACACTTCTGATACGATTACATTAGCATGTTTCTATTTTATGCTATAGAACACTATCTGGAAAGACATTCGCTGTTGACTTCCATCAACCTGTGCAGATCTTCTCTGCTGGACCTGGGATCTGAGGACCTGAAAGAATGGGATGGACTACAGTCTAATGCTGTAGACAACCTTACTTCAGTTTCGGTGTACGTTTATACATGAATGTAGCAAAGAAAGCAATGATCCAAGGAAGGTTGTTAGAGTTCAGAAAAAAGACATGGTCAGAAAAACATGTAAATAAATGTCAGTAAGCACACACTAAATATTAACAGAGCAGCCATTTCCTAGAACTTTCTCAAGACAGACCAGTTTAAACATAATTGCCTGGCGTGTACTGTAGATTATATCTTGGAAAGCACAAAAGCAAGGCACAAGGCCCTATACAGACTCAGGGTACACTCGCCATATTGGGTTCTATAGCTAAGATCTGACATCCAACAAGAATAAAGATGTCTTATAAACTGAACGTAAATGTTTAACCCGGGAGACACAGAATCACACTTAAGAACAATCCAGGGAACAAAATGCACCTGAGGTAAAAGGCCCTCTGCCTTTTTTACTGGATGGAGCCTCTCTCACAGTCCCCCAAGGCATTGTTCACCACGCATCGTTCTTTTGACTGTGCTCTAACAATTCACAATGGCTGTTATCTTAGCTTCTTTTCCCGTTGCTGTGACAAAATACCCTGACAAGAGCAACGTAAGGGAGGAAGGATTTATCTGGCTCACAACTTCAGGTTACAATCCATTATTTTGCAGAAGTCAAGGTGACAGGAACTTGAAGTAGCTAGTCACATGACACCTGCATCCAAAGCAGAGAGAAGTGAATGAATGCTGAACTCCGCTCACCTCCTTCGTTTTCATGCATCCCAGATCCCCTGTTTAGGGAATGGTGCTGCCAACAGTTGGCAGATCTTCTCACCTAGATTAACATAAAGATGAATACACACACACACACACACACACACATACACACACACACATACACACACACACACACACACACACACACACACACATATACACACACCCCTAGCCACTTGCCAACCTGACCCAGTAAACTCCCTTTCCAGGTAATTCTAGATAGTGTAAAGCTGGCAGTTAATACAATCACAACTGTCTTTGAGACACTGAATTTCATATAGCTTTCATTACTTTATATAGCTTCTTCTTAGACAACTTATTTCTAGAAAAGAAAGCATAATTTTTTAAAAAGAAAATTCTTAAAACAGTTGATTTAAAGAGTGTTTCCTAACTTGGGAAAAAAATATATCTTAGTTGACCACCTAGTCAATAGCTAGTCTAGTCTGGTGGCTCATCTAGCTGCTTTCCACCCTTGTCCTCCACGCTTAGTGTTCAAACTTCATGTCTGATGGAAGCATAATCCAACAGCTCAGGAAATAACTTCCCACTTAGTCTCCAACAGCTGCAATATGGTTTGCTGGTTGAGTGTTAACTACGCCCAAGATGGTAAAGATCCGTGTCTGAGCTCCACCTCTTCTGAGAACCCAGGTATAAGGACAATTGGTAGTCAGGAGGACAGTAATGCTAACTGAACTCCCTAGGGGCCAAGAATTACTCTTGCCTCATGGTTCCCTTTGAGATTGTGTTAAATTCATGTATAAATGAGAGAAGTGACATCTTTCTAGTACTGAGTCCCCGATTCACAAAGATAGCATAGCTTCAATTAATTTTTCTTAATGATATTTCATAATTTTCAGTATGCAAATATTTCACATCTTTTACTCAGTTTGGTGATTTGAATGAGAATGCCCCCCCATAGGCTCTTATGTTTGGTTCCCAGTTAGTAAAA
>CABHPH010155405.1:29395-52493 GCA_902168325.1 Peromyscus nudipes | reverse complement strand
TATCTATCTATCTATCTATCTATCTATCTATCTATCTATCTATCTATTACTTGGAGCAGGAAAACTGTGATTACCAGGGAAGTTTGCTAAGACTAATAACCAGAATCTATCTATCTATCTATCTATCTATCTATCTATCTATCTATCTATCTATCTATCTATCCATCCATCCATCGATCTATCTATTTGGAGCAGGAAAACTGTGATTACCAGGGAAGGTTGCTAAGACTAATAACCAGAATGTTATAGGCAGGGCATTGAGTGCCAGGGCTTTGGCTACCCCAGTCCTAGAGGTAAAGTTCCAGGTCAAACTCTGGAGACCTAGTGTCTAGTGCAGTCATCGTCCTGACTTGCGTATGGCTATTGTCTCTGGGAAGAGAAAGAAAAGAGAAAGACCCGAGATGGGCAGGGGCAGGGGGAGAAAAAGAAGGAAGTGCGTGCGTGCATGTGTGTGTGTGTGCGCGCGTGTGCGCGCGTGCACCTTCAGAGACCATTAGGGAGATTTAGATCCCTGTAGTTGGAGTGACATACAGTTGTGAGTCACCCAGTGTTGGTGCTGTAAGGGCAGCAAGTGCCCCAGCTGCTGAGCCACAGCCCCTGCTCTGTCGTTTCAATTCTTATGAGAGCACTCATCCCATTCATTGGGTACCACCCTCATGACACAGTTACCCTAAAGTCTTCATCTCAATGTACCACCACATGGGATTCATGGAGTATACAATCACTCAGTTCATAGAAATAACTCACTCACTGGGTGTCTGTGTCCTGGGATAGTGTCTTCCTACATATCCCAGGCTAGCCTGCATTTCTTTATCATCTTGCCTCCGTCTCTGCAAGGCTGGGATCACAAGTGTGCACCGCTCCATTCTTCTCTATCAGTTTCAGTTTCGACCCCCTTTCCCTTCCTATGGACCAACTATCTGGTGATGGAATGACCTGGCCGCCTTAAGAACATACTCGGATTGTGACAGAAAAACCGAATCTCAGCGGCAACTTGGGGGCATCTATAGGTTCTGAATCAATAATTCGTCTTTCAAAAAAACTCAGTCTTCATAACTACAAAATAAGAGCAATGCTGTTTATTCCGCTTCATTGTAAGACCCTTGAGACAAGAGAAAAAAACAAGATTCCTATTGGTCTAGCAAAAGTTGACACTTTGTAGAAATCCTTCTCAGATATTAATAGAACAAAGTTAAGGTCTTTCAGATAGATGGACGCTGCCTTGCTGGGAGGCAGTTTGGGAATCTGAGAACATCTACAAGCCAGTGTGCAAAGATTAATTAGCAGTCTGTCGAGAAGAAGGTCACAATGCTGAATGCCAATGTGCTAACGTGTCTCCTGGTTCCAAGACAGTCACACCTTTTGTCTAATTTGTTTAAATCAAGGGGCTCCTGGAGCTAAGAGAGATGAGAGAAGTGGGTGTGAAAGAAAAATTCTCACTGACTAAATCAAGCTCTGCAGTGGTGGGAAAGGTGCTACTGTGCTGAGCTTCGCTGTTGAGCCTCTGGGTGGGTGCTGTGTGGTGTCTTCCCACAGGTGGACTTTCACCTTTAGAAACTGACCTTTCACCCCCATCAAACATGGTGAAAGTTGGTTGTTGTGAACTTGAGAGTAGATGGTTGACCAAACCTAAATTTCTACTTGAGTCCTGTTCAGCTGTACAGATTTTTCCAGCTGGTCCAATATTCCATAACCCAAGGCATATGTCATCAGAAGCCATGCACCAGTCTTTGCTATTTCCATTCAAAGATAGAGCGATTGAGCAGAGTGACCCTGATTGGAAAGATGACATGACCCACTTTAGAATGTGGTGGTAAAAAAACAAAAAACAAAAAACAAGGTTTTGAATTCAGTTCACCCTGGAATTGATTTCCAACTCCTGAGTTAGCCTTTGGCTTGATGGATGAGTTGGTAGCATTGTTTTTTGGGTTTTGTTTTGTTTTTTTTTTTTCACCTGACTTGCTAGGACACAAAAGGCACACACATTTTCTTGTACATATCTGTTTCAAACAAACAGACAAACAAACAAAAACAAACAGTCAGGGATAGAAAGTGGGAAATGGCTCAGATACCAACTCTCCCCTTGAATCTCACTTTTCGCACATTACCAATATTCAGGGAGACACAGAGCTACCTAATGAGCGCAGCAGAGGCCTCCAAAAGACAGTACGAAGCCAGGGATGGCGGTACATTCCTGCATTTCCCTTACTTGGAGGTTGAGGCAGGAATATACCAAGTTCTAGACCAGCTTGGGCTACAGAATAAGACCTTTTTCTCAAAAACAAAAATCAACTAACTACTACCACCCCCAAAACCCAAACAACAGGAGTTGGTGGGAGTTTAGTGTACCAATATTTGTGGGGATCCCTTTTAGTGCATGTAAGGGCCATGCTAACCAGGTCCCTAACAATTGAGTTTTATTGATTTAGATTTTATTTGTTTGTTTGTTTATTATTTTGTGAGATAATGGTTCATGTAGCCAAGGTTGGTCTCAGACTCCTCGTGTAATTGAGAATGGCCTTGAACCTCTGATCTTCTTGCTTCTATTGCCTGGAATTACAGGCTGCAGCACCACGGTTTATGCAGTGGTGCTGTGGGGTGAAACTAGGAAAACACTCTACCAACTGAGCTACAGACCCAGCTTCCCACTGTGGCTCTACATGGTATTTTATGCTGTGTTTAGCCTCTCTGTGTGCATGTGTCCATCCATAACCAAACCCCTGGAAGTCTGGCCAGGCTCTCACACCTTCCTGTCACCTCTTTTGGTAACAGGGCATCCCATTCCTTCAAGGAAATTCCATGTTTCAGATAGTGAGTAAGGCCCAAGCAGAGGCAGCAGCAACACATACTGTTAATCAACATAATGGGAGAAGTCAGGACCTTTGGCATAGCCTGGGTTCTGCCACGGGCAAGGCATACCGCTCTCTGTGGAGGTTGCTTCTCTACAAGTCCTTCCTCTGTGTGGCCTTTATCCTGCCCAGGCCTAAGTTTGCACCCTGATGACTCACTGGTTCATCAGAGATGCAAGGAAGAGTCAGTAGTATCTGCATCTGCAGGGCAGGACTGAGTTAGCATCAGAGCCTGTGGTTTCTAGCTGGGCTCATTTACATGTTGATTAGAGTTTACAGGCACTCTGTGAGTTTGCCGGTGGGCTAGTCCTTAGCTGCATAAACTTTCAGATAATTTACATTTATTCCATTTTTAGAAAGAGCATACAATTTTTCAATTGAGACATTTATATTCTCTGACACTTTGTGTACTTTTGTCACAACCAAATTTCAGGAGCCGCCTTTTACCTCCTTACAACGGTTAGTTCGTCTTTATGCACAGCAAAAAACTTTTATCTCTGTGAACTCAGGGTTATAGGGGGATACTGGTCTTTTCCAAAACTTCTTTTTAGCCATTAACTCTTTTGTTCCAGCAGCATGCTATTTATAACTCCAGGGCACAAAGCTTACATTAGGTCAAAAAGTTATATTATGTGTATTTTGATCCTGACCTTATGTTAAGGCTTTTGACCCTCAAGACAAACACACAGACTTGAGGACGTAGGATTATTGTCCCCATTGTATAGACAAAAGGGCCATGGTGCCTAGAGCTCCAATACCTTGTCTGAGGTCATAGAGCTTGTCAATAGTGGGAGATGCAATCAGCAGAATGGTCTAATGTGCGCAGAGCCATCACAGTGAGGCTTCGCATAAATGTTGGAATTCATTTGTTTAAAACTGACCTGGGAGCCAAGACCCCTAACTTTTTTTTTTTTAACTCCAGCCTCTTCCCTTTCTGTAGCCACAGTTCTCACTCATTTGGGGCCTTTTCTAGATCTCATTACTTTGAATAACATTGTATCTCCTCCATGCATTTCCCCTACACACACCGTAACACTGAACTCCAGCTTCCCTCCCTCCCTCTTCTTTTTCTCTTTCTGTGTGCAATGGGTGTGTGGGTGTGCTTGTCTGTGCAAACGTACATGGAGAACAGAAGTTTATGGGCAATGTCTTCTGCCATGGCTCTTCATCTTATTTTTTGAGACAGGGTCTCTCACTGAACCCAGGGTTTGCCATTTCAACTAGCTGGCTGGCCAGGGAGCCCTGAGGAAGTACCTGTCTCTGCTTACCCAGAGCTGGGGTCACAGGCGCATGCAGCTCTGTGCAAGAGACACCATCCCTGTGCAGCTGGTCTGTTACCTACTGCACCAGTTCCCCAGCCCATCCCCTCCCATTTTTTTTTTTTTTTGAGACAGCATCTCATGCAGCTCTTGGCCAGGTAGCCCTGGATAATCTTGAGCTTCTGACCCTCATGCTCCACCTCCTCAGAGATGGGACATAGCGTGTGTGTGGCCATGTCCCCCTGCTTTTGTAACCCTGGGGGCTGAACCCAGGGCTTCATGCATGCTAGGCAAACACTCTGTCCGCTGAGCTTCACACCCAGTCCCGGACACGGGTTTTCAGATATGTCCACTTGATGGCTTTTGATGAGTATTTAAGTCATTCCCCACTATGAGGTGTCCACACCTGCTCCTCCTCATGCCACAGAACAGCCTTCTCCAGTCCAGTGACAAGCCACCCTGGCCCTCTCCCGGGTCAAACACCAAATACCAGCTCCTGGGAGAAGCCAACCAAATCCGTCTTCAGGCTATGTCTCAGTCACTTTTGCATTGCACACCATAACCAAGGTGGCTTTTCAAATGTTTAATTAGGCTTGTGCTTTCAGGGGGTTCACAGTCCATCGAGGTCCAGCAGCAAGCAGTAGGCATGTTGGCTGGAGCAGCTAAGAATTCACATCTTATAAGGTCTGCAAGTGGGAGGCAGAGAGAGAGAGAGAGAGAGAGAGAGAGAGAGAGAGAGAGAGAGAGAACACGAATGAGAACTGAGAATTGTGTGAGTCTTTCAAGACCCCAAAGCCTACCCCTAGTGACACACCTCCTCCAACAAGGCCACACCCCCTAATCCTTACCAAACAGTTCCACCAACTAGGAGCCACGAATTCAAGCATATGAGCCTATGGGGGGGGGGCACTCTCATTCAAACCACCACAGAATACATCAACCACCTGAGGCTCTTACCATTCCATTGGTGGTCCTGACCCAAGCTGCCATCATCCTTCTTGGATGATAGCGGCTCCCTCCCAGTTTGTTTGAGCATCCCCTCTTGCTTAAAGGTGCATCTCCGACCTAAGGTACAGAGGGTGGCATCATGGGCATCAGAATGGGTGTTCTTGCCTCTGGGAGGTCTCATCTCCTGCCATTTGACCCTGGCCTGCTCTGTGGGCCACTTTATTTTTTTGCCAGTCCCCCATAACTCCTTAATTCCCTCCCTTTGCTGAGGCAGATCCATGCCTGGGGCTTTTCACTGCCATTCCTTTCTTGGAAGGTAGCCATCCTCCCTCTGTCTTGTCACAGCTCTGCCTACATCTGGGAATTGGAGTCTATCCCTGGATACTCTGGAAGTTGTGTTCTCCCTCCTTGCTGCTCTGGGAGCTGGGGTTACAAGCACATGTCATCTCATCCAGGTTTTTAATGTGAGCTCTGGGCAATGAATTGAACTAAGATCCTCACATTTGCTAGGCAAGTGTGTCACTGAATGAACCATCTCCCCAGCCCTACCTCACTCTTGTTCTTTCTGACAGTGAGAGGTCACTAGGCAAGCCCCATCATTCGGCCCCCTCACTGTGTACATGCTCCTTCCTACATCAACCCCTACCAGCATTCTGTGAAGACAAGGCAGGACCTGTACTTCTGTCATTATTTCCAGACTTGCTGGCCCATAAGCCTGTGCTGAATAGACTGAGTTTCTCCGAGAAACTTCCATTCATGAATGACACAGACATCTACAAACAGTCCTAAGCCACCTGAGCGTAGAACAGGGTCACAGGTGTGATAAAGGTTAACAGACAAGAAAGGAATGTTCAGAACAGATGACTCTTGACTGATGAGCCAGAAGTCTGCATAATATTTATCCTTACCCAGGGTAGGTGGCTCTGGCTAGTAGGCATGGGTGCTGGCATCATTTTCTTGATCCCTGACTGAGAGCATTTAAGCTGACCCAGTTTAAATGTAGGAGGTGACATTTGTGGAGGAGACACAAAAACAAATTCCACTCTCTTTTGAGACACTCTCTTTTGTGTCTTCTGTCTAGAAAGTGAGGAGAGCTAGGCAGCAGTCGGGGCCAAGCCCTGGAATAGCCAGAGTCCAGCGATGCAGAGTCAAGCCCAGCATTGTGTCCAGTGAAATCCTGGGATCACATAATCACAGCCTTGCTTCTTGCTCTGATAGATCAGACCATGTTGCTCAAGTGCACCAGGTCGCACCTGCAGTCCATCTACACTGAGGCAGGCAGGCAGGCCGGGAACACACGCAGCACAGCAGACTACCTTTCTGGAATCTTCCCCAGCTTCTGTTTATGGGATGCACCTCCTGTTCCTTTCCGTTTGTTTGTTTGTTTAAGGGACGATTAAATAACCTCACACAACATCATCCCACCTGAGAGTAAAATGAATCTGGAGGTTTTTTGTTTTTTTTTTTTCTTTTGCAAGGAGATAATGAAGTAAACAAACGCCCTTGCCTTCTGCCCGCCTCTCAGGTGTGCCTGCTGTCAGCACTCTCCGGCTCCAACCACCTTGCGTCGGAATGCATTTTTACTTACGAGCGTTGTTGGAGGAGCTCAGCGGATCCCACAGCCCGTTTCTTCCGGAAGCCTTCCTTGTGAATTTCGCTAAACACTTATTTGCACAATGAACCCGAGCCCTCCCCGGGCGGACAGTGTGGATCATTGTCCATCCTTTTACTGTCCGAATTTATTCCACATTGATCATCTCGCCCAGATTTCTATTCTGAGCCCAACAGCCACGTAGACCATTGCACCTGGGTATCTCAAAGGGAGCCATGTTAAATCTGAAGCTACCTTTCTGCAACAGGCAGCACCTGCTTCCTTCTAGAACACCTTGTGTGGGTTGGCAACTGTTTAAACTCCAAAACAGTGTCAAAACCAGATACAGATTAACCCACAAGTACAACACCCAGTCACATTAGACATAGTTTAATTGCTCTATAATAAACACAATTAGTCATGTACCCTAGCATCTAATGTGGGCTGGTAGAGACTGTGGCTTCTCCTCTCTCCTCTCTCCAACTTACCAATGACCTGTTGCCTGTGGCTTCCTTCCAGCCTCAGGCTGGTCTGTTTCCTCATTGACCACAGTCAATGCAATCACTTTCTATCCTTAAAAGATGTAAATACATAGAAGTCATGTGTTGTTACAGCAGACATGCTTTGAGAGAATTAGGACCAGGCAGAGACCAAATACCATCAGAGGAATATAATAGGCCATCAAGGGGCAAGCATTGGATGACTGGGTAAAAGTGGTTCGGTTTTCAAGTTGCAAGGTCACATTGAATGTTGCAGTCCCAGTTCTGTTGAGACAGCCATAGATCTACCCACATATGCCCATGGTTTCCACGAAACCTTCACGGGAAGGGAAAGTCAGAGAATATTCACCTCTCCTTGGGTGACTACAAGGAGAGCCGCTATGGGGGTTTTATTGAGAATGTCTCTCAGAGGCTCAGTATTTGAACACTTGGTTCCAAGTTGGTGGTACTGTTTAGGGAAGTGCAACCTTGGTGGAGGAAGTGTGTCACTGGGGGTGGGATTTGAGAGTTCCTAATCTCACCCCTTCCAGATGGCTGTCTCTGCTTCCTGTTTGCTTTTGAAGATGTGAGCTCTCAGCTTCCCGCTCCAGCCACCATGCCAGCCTCTTGCCGCCATGTCTCTCTTCTGCTATGATGGAATCATAGGCCAACATAAATTCTTTCTTTCATTAATTGCTTTGGGTTATGGCACTTTCTCACAGCCACCGAAAAGTAACTAATGCAGTCACCTACTTAAATGTCTAAAGATGAAAGCAAAAAGTATTCTTCCTTGAGACTTCACAACTGTAAGTAGAGCCTCACACAGGCTTGGGCTTCTGGTTTATGTTTCTTGTGAATGAAAGATGTCAAGTCAGAACTGGGTGTCCCCAGCCACTGGAAAAAGCAAGTGCAATTCGTCTTCTGGAGGGATCCACCTTGTTAGGTCCCACCTCAGATCTACTAGAAGATATATAAGCGTGGACACATTCAGGAATTGCAAAAGCAATGCTCCAATGCAGAGGAACTCACACACCAAAGTCCTATGATGCACAAGGACTCAGGCACCATGAGCTAAACTAAGATACAGCGTAATAACCCCATAAAGATGGCAGAAAGGTGAATTGTCTTACTGCTTCCAACAGTGTGTGAATAATCCAGAGGTGTTTTTATTTGATAACAATGAAATCCTGACTCAGGAGGACCACATACTGCTTAGCAAACTCAAAGATGCTGCCACTGGGGCAGGTCTGGGACCCCAGCAGAATGCAGTGAAGTTCTGATGCTCTTTCTGCGCTGCTGCATTTGTTTCCTGGTGTTTCTGTTTACTACAGTTTAGTCTTAAAGCACCAGGTATGTCAGCTCATAGCTCCACAGGTTGGAAGTACACGCTGTCTCAGAAGAGTTCTTCCTTCCCATTTCATAAATTCTGAATGTAGTGGTCAATGGCTCAAGTTCTGTGAGAAGATTATAGAAGAACCTCTTTCTAAGCTCACTCAAATTGCTGGTAGAATCTGGTTTTTTTTTTTCTCTTTTTTTGTGGATAAGGCTACATGTCCTTCCTTGATGGCATCTGAAGGACCACTGATAATTCCAAGTTGCCTGTTTGCATGGGGACTCCAACATCTCCAAGACAGCAGGGGATTCTGGGATTGTTTTAGTCCTACCCATCCAACCTCTTCACATCTCTCCATCTGTGGCATTTCTCTCCCATTTCCTGAAGAAGAAACCTCAATCTCCATCTTCCTTTCTGCTCCCTCTCTCCTTCCCTCCCTCCCTCTCCCCCCTCACTCCGCCTTATGTGAGTAGATTGGGTCCATGTGGATGACTGTGCTAACTATAGTCTTAATCTTACCCGCAGAACCCCTTTGAATCTTCTGTAAAATATTTATAGACTTCAGTGTATCGATATTTGATCTTGGGGCATATCTTTCTGCCACACAACATTAAGGGAAATTAGAATGTCTAGTATCTACAAAACTAGGAAAATAAAAAATAGGTTTATTGGAAATATGAATGTAAAAACAAAGACAGTGCAGTAATTGAAATCAAAAACCTGGTTGGATGGTTAGACACAGTGAAGGAAGAGTTAGAAGTGGTATGGTTGAGAGAAAAATGGGGGTTACACAGGAGAGCAAGACAGAAGAGAGGGTCGCTGGCAGAAAAACTAAGTGACTTTTGTCAGAGTTCGTGAGGGAGATGATGGAGAGAGTGGGGAAAGAAGCGATGTTTATTCAAGGACACATTGACTGGGTTGTTCCACAGTTCTCAAAATAAATCAGTCTTTACAGCTAGAAACCCCTCGAGACTCCAAGCAAGAATAATAAAAACAACATAAAGAAATTCTGACATGGAATACATTCTAGTGAAAGTGAAAAGTAAAGATAGGAACAAAGAGATCTTCAAGTCACATAGACTGTTGCCAAGGCTATTGGTTGCTGTCCGCCAACCGCTGGGAAGGGCCTATTGCTGAGGACACCACCTGTGCAACTTATGGCGTATGGAGAAGCTGAACTGGTATCTGAGTAACGCCTTCACCCTATGGACTATTGTTCACAGAACTGGAATATACGCTGCATGTTCCCAACAGAGAAAGATAAACACCAGCCCCAGCCACAACCTTTGATCTACGATGGTGACCTGCCTTTAAGGGCAATGGTGGTGCAAAGCTTGGGAGACTGACCAACAGATACATGGTTGGATTTAAGGCACTCTCCATGAGATGGAGCCCATACCTGACATTGCTTGGGTGGCCAAGAACCTGAGACTAGACAGGCCAGGGACCTAAGGGAAAAACCAAATACTACCGTTCTGCTGAAGGAGCCTAGCAATAAAATGATTTCTGATGGCATTCTACTATTCCCATGCATCGGTGCCCTGCTCGGCCATCAGCAGAGACTCTTCCTTCTGTAGTAGATGGGAACAAATAACGGAGATCCACAGGTAGACAATGTGCAGAGAGCGAGAGACCTTGGGACTCTCAGCCCTCCACGGGACATCTCCATCAAATCCTTCCCCTCAGGGCTCAGGGATTCTGCAGAAGAGGAGGCGGAAAGATTGTGAGAGCCAGAGAGGATGGAAGACACCCAGGAAACAGGCCTCCTAAACACAGCAGTGCTGAGGAACGTATGAACGAACAGAGACCGTCAGCACCCACAGGGCTTGCACAGGTCTTTGTCAGACGGGGGTCCCAGTGCTGAGAGGAGAAGAGAAAACACACACCCATCCGTAACCTAGAAGCTGTCTCCAGTTGATAACCACTTACAAATGAGGAATCAGATTTCTCTAATGGAGTCTCACTGGTGATGCAAACCACTCTCAAGGCAGGCCCCATGCCCAGCGGTAAATGGCCAACAAAACGAACTCAGTGCCAATTCTGGAGGTTCTTTGTCTCATAATGTTTAGTCAGGGCATTTGTTTATTTGTTTTTTTGTTTTTGCATTACAGGTTATTTGCATATATATTATGGCTTCTGGTTTTGTGTTTTTTATGGGATTCCTGAGTGTCTAAACAGGTGTATCTTTGCGTCTATATGTTTTTTGTGCTTTTTTCTTTTTCTTTTTTATTAAGAAATTTTCTATTCATTTTACATACCAACTACAGATACCCTCCCCTCCCTCCTTCCACCCCCCAATCATTCCCTCTCATCCCGACCCCCATTCCCACTTTCTTCAAGGCAAGGCCTCCTGTGAGGAGTCAGTAGAGCCTGGTAAACTCAGTTGAGGCAGGTCTAAGACCCTCCCCCTGGACCAAGGCTGTGTAAGGTGTCCCACTATAGGCTCCAAAAAGCCCACTCATGCCCTAGGGATGGATCCTGATCCCACTGCCAGGGGGCCTCTTAAGCAGATCAAGCTACATAACTGTCTTGCCTAGGCAGAGGGTCTAATCCAGTCCCATGGAGACTTCACAGCTATTGGCTCCTTGCTCATAGAATCCCACTTTTCTCTCTTCAACTGGACTCCTGGAGCTCGGCCTAGTGCTTGACTGTGGATCTCTGCATCTGCTTCCATCATTTACTGGATGAAGGCTCTATGATGACAGGGTATTCTCCAATCTGATTACCAGGGTAGGCTAGTTCAGGCACTCTCTCCACTATAGTTAGTAGTCTAAGGTGGTGTCATCCTTGTTGATTCCTGGATACTTCCCTAGCACCCGGTTTCTCCCTATCCCCATGTTATCTTCCTCTTATCATGGTATCTCTGTGGCCTTTTTGCTTCTGCTTGTATGTTTTGATTTGTTTGTTTTTGTTTTAACTTATTCTAATTTGCTTTATTATTATTTTTTAGACGCCTATTTGCTTTCTAACATGAGACAGAATGGGTGTGGATTCAGATGGAAGGAGAGGCTGGGAGGATCCGAGGCGTTGGGAGAGGGGGAACAATAATCAGAATACATTGCATGAAAATAATCTATTTTCCATAAAAGAAATATAGAAAAAAGAAATAAAATGGAAAGGTAAGATTATGTTTACCATAACAGCAGTTTCATATCTGACTTTTCCAAAGATCATAGTGGAAGACTCTCAGAGTAACAAGAGAAAATAAATATCAAGAATGATACACACACAGTAAAAGGACCTAAAGAATGCACAGAAAAAATTCAACATGAACAGAATTTAGACATGTCTGTCCAGCAGAAAGGGACATTTCTGAAAGGTGGAACATAGGAAGAAGAACGATTGTCATTAGTGAAAGGTCTCTGACTCACAAAGGGCCTAATAAGGAGGGTGGTGAGGATGAGACCCCGCTGTAGTGAGAGCCTACACAATAAATACCAAAGATGAGTAGTGAAGAAACCGGCGAGAACCAGAATGAGCGAGAGTCGGTTTGCGTCAACAGAGAGGCACAACACAGTACCTTTTACATTATTATTTATTCTTTCATAATTTCATGCGTGTGTTTATCGTATTCCCCTTTTCCAGCCTGTATTGTTCAGGAATGGATGAAATCGAGTTACACCCTTTCTCAATTCCGCCCCCTTCACCCAACTCCCTCTTTTCAGGTTTCCCAGGAAGCTATTACTAACATCTTAAAAAATATTCCTAATATGTTGTAGAATAGTTTATGGCATGAAATGGAAGAGAATTATTAGAAAATGTAAGATCTCAGTGCTTCTAATGTGGAAGTTAAATTAATTTTGTCTCTGAACACTTATGTATGCCAGTGAATTCTCTGCTGATGGAACAGGATGTGTTAGTGCCAAGTGAGCCCTGGGGGGGAAAATGACAAAATGAAAATATAATGGTATCAGTTCCTCTTTTGCTGCTGCGATGAAACACCATGGCCAAGGCAACGTGTGGAATAAAGAGTTTGCTCTGACCTACAGTTTCGGAGGATAAGAGTCCACCGTGACAGATGAGCCTAGCAGTGAGTGGCAGGAAGCTGAGAGCCCGCGTCTTCAACAGCCAATGGGGAGCAGAGAGAGCAGACTGGAAGTGGGGTGAGGCTATGAACTCTCAGAGCCCGCTCCCAGTGATGTCCTTCAGCAATGCTGCGCCTTCCATAACCTCCCCGACAGCACCACTAACTTGGGATCAAGTGTTCAAATGCCTGAGACTGTACAGGACATTCTTTATTCCAACCTCCACAGTAACCAATCAGTTGTAAGGTCAAGCAAGACAGGAAAAAGCCAAGAGTCACCCAGTATCAGTGAACCCACACAGAACCTGTGTGCATGTGTGTGTGCATTAGTGTTTGTATTAACATAGCTGGAAGTGAACTAAAATGTTCAGTTAAGACTAAGATTATCCGAGTTGATCCAAATTGCTTTTAAATTCTTTAAAATTTAATTTTTGTGAACACATGGGTGGGTGCCCATGCCACAGCACACGTGTAGAGGTCAGAGGACAACTTTGGGAATCCAATTCTCTCCTTTCACTGCGCATGTCTTAGGATCTGACTAATGTGTTCGGGCTTGTTAGCAAGCAAGGTATCTTACTAGCTAAGGCCTCTGTCTTAGTCAGTGTTCTATTGCTGTGAAGAGACACCATGACCATGGCAACTCTTTAAAGGAAAGCATTTAATTGGGGCTGGCTTACAGTTTCAGAGGCTTAGTCCATTGTCATCATGGTGAGAAGCATGGTGGCGTGTAGGCAGACATGGTGCTGGAGAAGGAGCTGAGAGTTCTACATCAGGATCTGCAGGCAGCATGGAGAGAGAGGGAGAGAGAGAGAGAGAGACAGAGAGACAGAGAGACAGAGAGACAGAGACAGAGAGACGGAGACAGAGAGACAAAGACAGAGAGACAGAGACAGAGAGACAGAGAGAGAGACACAGAGAGAGACAGAGAGACACAGAGAGACAGAGAGACAGAGACAGAGACAGAGAGAGACAGAGACTGGGCCTGGCTTGAGCTTCTGAAGCCTCAAAGTCTACCCCCAGTGACACACTTTCTCCAACAAGGCCACATCTCCTAATAATGACACTCCCTATGAGTCAATAGGGGCCATTTTTATTCAGACCACTACACCCTACCATTGTTTTTACATAGAGAAATGTGTTCTATTTATAAGAAACACATGTGAGATACAGCAGGGCAAGATGGTAAAAGTGAAGGCAAATACTGCTCCCAGGCTGTGTTTGAATCCTTTTTTTCTTTTCTGTCTGTTGATGGATGGAGTTAGGCTTTTCCAGCCTGTATTGTTCAGGAATGGACGAAATCGAGTTACATCCTAAACTGACATGCCGAGCTAATGTTGCCATTGTCATCTGCCTTGCAGAGAAAATGCTGGTTGTATAATTGAGATTGTCTTCATACAAGCATACCCAGCCGTGTGTAAACAGTATCTGAACCTTGGACGGCCATTCGTCTCCAGTGAATTACACGCATCACAACTGGGACATGCCGCTGAGTGAATCTAAACTTGTATTCTCTGGGCGCCATAAAGTGTGGCTCTGAAATGGTATTATGATCCACTATTGAAAGTAGGGGAAGCAGTTCATGCAGCAGAGATCGGATGCTTACCGGCTCTGCCGCAGTCTCAGACAATGCAATCACAGCTGATGCATGCTGGCAAACACAGCCACAAAGGATACACAGGTTCTCAAGCTGGTAGAGACTGACTAGCTTTGCATGCGGCTGTCAGACAGGTAGGTACATCTGACCTTGAAAATGTTCTAGTTGAATTTGAAAAGGAGTTTCTTGGCTTCTAAAGGTACAATTACTTTTTTAGCCAGGTGCTAAATTCAAACAAGACACTGAAGTGAGTACAAAATCACCATGACCCGCATGAGCTGATAAAACATTGCACCGTGTCCTCAGGGACTCCTGGAACTTTAGGTAAAAACACACTGTGGTCCTTACAGACTATTGAACAACGTGGAAACTTTAGATTTGGAAGAGTCTCTGTAAGAACAGTGACAAGGCTTCTAAGCCTCCCCCTTTTAAAAAAATAATCAAGCCACCAAATTTTTGTATTTATTTGTCACAAATAAAGTTCTTATTACTTCCCACTTTCTTACATAACACGTATGATAAAAAAACACAGAAATTTGTTTGGTAAATAATTGACTTTTGTATATCTGTGAGGTAATAGGGTAAGCTTGTAAGGCCAATACAATACCATTTACGCCTAATATCTTTATAGACTTCGGCTTTACAGTTGAGAAGGTGCCCTAACTCCTCAATGCCTGGCACTGGGTGATGGAATAGCTATTATCTGCCAGCCAGGCTGTGTCGGGAAGACAGTCATTAGTGACCGTTTCCTCTTTTGATGGTGATTTCTGAATAATGGCTATTCAGGAGCAGAGTCCCCTGGGCCCTCCCTATAGCCTGTCCTTCCTATGTATCTACTGTAGGCTTGTTATCCTCTCTTCACGCATATAGTTTTTCATGTGTTTTGTGTGTGTGTGTGTGTGTGTGTGTGTGTGTGTGTGTACACATACGTGTGGAGTCCAGATGGCAGTTCCAACTGTCACTCAGGCACCACCCACCTTGGTTTTTGAGATAGGGTCTCTCCCTGGCTTGGAGCACTCTAAATAGACTAGATTGGCCAGCCAGGGGCCCTCCTGTCTCATCCTCCCAGAGGCTGGGTTGTAAATGCCTGCTACTGTACCTGTGTTTGAATGGGGCTCCTGGAGCCAGAACTCAGGTCCTTCAGCAAACAAGACAAGCACTTTGCTGATTGAACCATCCATCTTCCCAGTAAGCCCACATCACTCAGATCATCACAAACCTACCTTCTTCTTACCCTCCACATTTTCTACAGGCCCTTTCCTTTGTATCCCATCCATCAGCTCACACACTGTTGATACTGAAGTGTGCTCTGTGACTGGATTCCTCCCAGACTCTCAGTTCCTTGGTTATCTGAATAAAAACTGGCTGCCTCCAGCTAGCATGCCAAGGCAGCTCAAATTCAGCATTTTCAAATTTGATCTCATGGGGTGTTTGTTTCTGACTACTCTCTGAAACACACCGCTGTCTGTTGCTAACCAAAGCCAGAATCCTCTGCATCAGGGTCAAATCCAGCCCAGGACCTATTGCTGACCAAAGACAGAACCCTTTGCATCAGGGGGCAAATCCAGCCCAGGGCTGATTTTTTTAAGGATCAAGGACTAAGAATGATCTAAATCTTGAAAGTGTTTGTTTAACAGAAAATACGTTGAAAGAGAAAGAAAATCGAGAAAGAGTCCAAGTGGGGATTGCAAGGGATGAAATACTTGCTCTTTGGACCGTGGTAGAGAGGGCTCATCAACTCCCAATTTAGACTGTGAAGGCTCCCATGGCTACTGCTTTCTGGATGCTGTTTTGGTTCCAGGTAATGTGATTCTCTGGAAGAGAATTTCAGCTCAAATAAGATCCAGAAAGAAAGAAGTTTGCTGAGGTTAGTGGCAACCATGCCCAGCCACAGTGCCTAGAAGGTGATGTCAAGTGCCAGGGCAGGAAAACAAGTCATTGGGTAGGGTGGGGGAGTGAGGAGGGTCAGATGAATGGCCCAGAAAGGTAGGTCAGGAGAGCGTAATGCCTATCCCTTCCGTGGCTGTGATTAAAAAAAAAAAAAAAAAAAAAAAAAAAACACTGACCAAAAGCAGCTTTGGAAGGGCACGATTTATTTCAGCTTACATTTCTAGGTTTTATCCCTCACTGAGGGAAGTGGAGGCAGGAGCCATGGAGGAATGCTGCTTGCTGATTTACTCACTCACAGGTTCACGTTCAACTACCTCTCTTATACATCGGAGGCCCACCCACCTAAGGATGGTGCCTCCCACAGTGGGCAGCTGGTCTTTCCCACGTCGGTCACCTAGACAATTCTTCAATTGAGATAAGAACTAACCAGAAGAATCCCTATGAGATTGTTGTGGGTTTTCCTTGACACTTGGATTTTCTTTCCCATGTGGACACACTCTGTGAGACAGAGTCTTCCCTGGCTTCACTGAGCATCTCACCCTTGTTGAATGGATGCTCTGATGGCTTTCTCGGTTTCAGTGCAGGTCACCGCTGGTTCCACTTTTCATTATGTATGTGTCCCTTCCATGTTAGATATCACTGTAGACTGGAGTTTGTGTACCAAGGGATTCCGAACTGGAGGTGATGTTAACTGGGACAAATGGTTAAAGATCACCAGAGGCAACACAAATAGATAGGAAATATGGACACATTCAAGCTGTCCCAAATGTCCTCCTAGGTCACGCTGGTATTAAAATTGTATGTATAGAAGGAGCATTTATATATCATATCTGGAGAAATCTGAATTCCATTTGTGTTTTAGTCTGCCTGGTAACATGTTATATCTGAGTGTTGACTGACAACTTTAATGGTCAACATCACACAGCTTAGAATCGCCGATGAAGAAGGTCTCAGTGAGGGTTGGTCTGTGCACATGTCCGTGGGAGTTTATCTTAATTAGATTCATTGGTGTTGGAATATCCAGCCACTGGAGGCGGCAGCATTCCCTAGGCTTGGCACTGAACTGTATGAGGCTGGAGAAGAGGAGCTGAGCACAGCAAAGGAAGAACATGATGTGTGTCTTCACTTCTTTCTGCTCTTGACTGTGGATGGAATTTGAACATCCGTCTCAAGTGCCTTCCTTGACTTGCCCACCAGGACAGACCGTAACCTCGAACTGTAAGCTGAAATAAACCCCTTCCTCACACCTTGGTGGCTTTTGGCCAGGATGTGTTATGTGACAGAAATGAACCCAGAACATTGGCTACACACTCCCAGGATTTGAGCTAGCTGCCACAATAACCCACTTAGAGCTACTTTAAAGGGGGTGACCAGAAGCCAGTGTGCTCCCTGTATATGTATTGGGTGCTTTGTGGCGAGCTGCCATTCTTTTTGATGGGTGGGTGGGTGGGGTGAGAACAGCAGAACAGAAAAGCTCACCTTAGAAAACAATCACCTTGTTTGAGCAGTTTATGCCTGAGTGAGCCTGGCTATGAAGCTATAAATGGCTTTCTTCTTAAAACTGCCTGAAGAAATTCAGTTTAACAGATTCCCTCCCTCCACCATCCCATCCCTTATTTCTCTGGACACCTGGATGTAAAGTTTGTGTCTTCGTTGTTGACAACATTGGTCGTTTTCCTTGAGCTATTCCAAATATTCTGGCTTTCCATAGAAATGCCCAGGTGTGAAACAGGTATGGAAGCAAGTTTTTTCCCCCCTCAATTTAAAATAAACCTGTGAGGTTTTCACATCAAACAATCCCAGCTGCTGTGATATCAGTGTGTGTGGAATTATTAACAGGAAGAAAAGTGCTAGCTACAACCTTTGGAGAAAATTTGTCTCAGGCAAGAACTTTCTTTGAAAGATTGTACCCAGCATGGAAACATTTAATTCCCCTACAGTCACACCATGGGGACCCACAGAGGGTGCCATCAGTAATAAACAAGGAGATGCTGGCTATAGAGCCTTGGAATTACCAGCCTGAAATACAGAGAGGGTAATGACGGGAAGAAAAGAGCTTTATTAGCCATGTCTCAGCCTTGGTAGAAGAGTGGGAGATGAACAGCATGTGTGTGGATGGGTCTCAGTCATAAACTGGAGATCTTATGCACAGTAGGTCATCAAGAAGTCTTCACGGTGGGACTGGGCAGACGGTTCAGCTGGTTAAATTAGATCTACCCAAAGAAGGGAAGATCACTGGGAATGGTAACCAGTCTGGCGAAAATGTGAAGATGTTTTGTTAGTTTTGAAATGTTTCTGAAATATCCTGGGGTGTTTAAATAATGTGTCTTGGACTTTACAGCACACATGATATAATGTTCTGCAAGAAAAACAGGGCGGTGGGCTGGGGTGATCATCCCATAAATATAGCGCTGGCTACACCAGCACAGAGACCTGAGTTCACCCCCCAGCACCCATGTGAATAGCTGGGCATGCTAGTGGATGCCCTGAGCCAGGGAGGGCCTTCTGCTAGAGAAGTGGAGCCAGCAAGTTCCCTTGGGCTTCCGGGCTGGTCAGCCATACCTAACCTGTAAGCCCTCAGTCCTAGTGAGAAATGCTGTTACAGAAGCAAGATGCAAAGTAACTGAAGAAGAGCGACATCCAAGGTTTTACTCTGGCTTCCAGGAAGGCTCATGTGCACCCACTTACACACACACACACACACACACACACACACACACACACACACACACCACAAAAACAGGATGAGAAGGAATAAATAGAAGGATCCTATGCTTTGTTTGCTGTCTCTTGACCCAATACACATTACTTAAAGTTAGACGGTTACAGTTGCACATGCAAATTAAAATTTAAAGGAGCCACTATACAAACTATACCAAAAAGTTGTGCTAATAAGCAAGACTGATGGAAATCATACGCTGTTGAAGCAGACTGGCAGAAATCGTGTAAAATATAATTCATCTAAGGGAAGGTGAAGGAAGAGGAACAAGGATCAGAAAAATCAGTAAAACAAACAGCAATACTACACACTCGGCCAAAGGGCAAACATCCCACTAAGTGTAAATGGTCTTAGCAGACAATTAAAAGAGCAAGACTATCAGAGTGGAGAGAAATCCAGATCTGGCTCTATCCTGCAGGACCGATAGTGTTTCAGTGCAGGCGAACAGACTGGAGTGACAGAGTTGGAGACAGTTGTAAGACAGAAGTAGAGGGACTGTCTCATAATCCGTGTTATAGTCCAGAGGAGTAAAAACGATTAGGAAGAAAGAAGCTCTTTTTCATCACAGTATAGAGACAAAGATCACCGAGAGAATGGAATAATCTAGAACTCTAATTAATCTACCTCAGAAGAAAGCTACAAAAGTGTGCAGGGACAACCAAAAGAATGAGTGACAGCTGGAGTTGAATTTCAGTGTTCCCTTCCTCAGAATCTGACAGAAGTTAATTAAACATGCCGCTGTCTCCCTAAACCTCTGACTTTGTGAGAGAAGTGGTGTGGTCTCATGCAGATCCACCAGCTCCACGCTCACAGGCTTGAACGTGCACCAGAACTATTTGTTTCCTTGCCTGACTCCCAACAAAGAGCGTTTAAGGAGGGAGGCAAGGAGGAGAGCACATTTGGATCCAAGCCTTCCCTCCCAGGAGTGTCCGGGATTCACTGGTATGTGAAACAGCCCAGGAGTTGCATTCTGTCCTCACACAAAACCTGTTGCTAATTAAAGATTTAAGAAATACAGCTGGAGAAGTCACAGCAGCCCAGATGGCATTTCACGGAACCTCTGGTGAGGCTGAAGGCCGACAGTAATTCTGCATGATTCATTGCCCAGGTGGGACATGGGAGGCTTAGCCCAGCACACTCCAGGTGGAGAAGTACACCCAAGGACAGGAGACTCGTGGCCACACAGATGGCAAACCCAGAAATCACTCAGGAACGATGTAGCCCTCAGATCCAACCCCTCTTGTCTCTCTCATGGTGTATTTGTTCACTTGGTAATGGAGGAATGGGAAGTGTCATTATTCAAGCTTCACGTGGCTTTCCTAGATGACTTGTTTAGCCTCCTTATATAACAATAATAAAACGAATATGTGATTTAGGCTTCACTATGGAAAGAAAATTAGATTTATGGAATGCAATATTGACCAGAGTCTGGTCCATGGAACACCATTTCTTTTAATGATTCTGGAATAAGATGTCTTAAAACAAGCAAAAGGAGGTTGGTATCACAAACCATTGATTAAAGACGGACCAAGTGTGGTGGTATATACCTGCAATCCCAGCAGGAATCAGAGGCAGCAGGACACAGTGAACAACATAGTGAATCCCAGGTCAAGGTCAGCCAGGGTCATAGAGCGTGATCCAGTTTCTAGCCCGCTCCCAAATCTGGGATGCCTTGGTGTCTACAGTGCATGCCATGGACACATGAGGACCAGAGTTTGGGTCCCCAGAACTGATAGAAATTCTGGGGTTGTAGACATGGCACCCAGCACTTGGAAGGTGGAGACAGGGGATCCTTGGATCAAGCTGGCTATCTAGACTAGACCAGTCTAGCTATAGATTCAACCAATAGACCCTGCCTTCATGAATAAGGTTGAGAGAGGTCAGAGAAGACCGATAAAGATACTCGTTGCCAACTTCAGACCTCTGTACATAAGTGCACACATGTACCCACATACTTGGGAGCACACAGGCACAGACATTGGCAACATCTGTAACCAAAATCCCTACCTCCCAAACAAGAACAAAACCCCAAGTGAGATGAGAAATGGAATATTTTGGGGATGAAAATATAAATAAGTACAAAGGTCTTAAACATTAGAAAATTTAGTCTCGGGCTTTTCTAGGCAGTATTTTGGCAACTGACCAGATGTGCTACATAAAAATTCTTCCACATAAAAGAACTTTACCTTCCCACCAAGCCTGGAAACATGCCCAGCAGTTTTCAGGGTCAGTGGGATGGAGGAAAGACTGGACATTCCGGATCTAGCTATGTCAGGCTCATGTTCTTGGTTGATTCCTCTGGCCCCACAAGCCTTCCCAAGGGGCCAAGGACTAATTATCAGGTGTCATAGGCTTTGTATTGCTGCAACAGAACACCAGGCCAAAAAGCAACTCAGAGAGGAAACATCTTTGTTTTTGTTTTACTTCTGTAAAACCATCATTGAGGGAAGTCAGGGCCGGAACTCGAGGCAGGGACTGGGAGGCAGGAGCTGATGCAGAAGCCATGGAGGAGTGCTGCTTACTGGCTTCCTCCTCATGGTTTGCTTACTTGGCTCTCTTATGCATGAATCATTTCAAAATCTACAAAGGACCACCTTCCCAGGGATGGCACCACACATAATGGCCTGAGTGGTGTCACATAGATCATTAAGTCACAACCGTACTCCACAGACTTACCTACAGGCCAGTCTTACAGAGACATTTTCTCGCTGTGGTTCACTATTCTCAGATAACTCTAGTTTTTCTCCGGTTGACAATGAAACTAGCCCAGCACACAATGGAACAAAGGCATACAAACACCACAGCTACATCTCTACTATCAAATGGCAATCTTAAAGTCATCAGAGGTAATTTGTAATCGTGGACATCGAGTACTCAATTTAAGCCACAAGGCACCTTACCAGATGTATATAAGTCCTCCAGGGAAATTCTGGAAGCCTTACTGTGATGTTGGTCTATCTCATAGGAGGTCAACTTACTGTCTGCAGGATGTCACTCCCTCTCTGTTACATGGTCACACTGGGGCATACTGGTTTGGGGTTAAAAACAATGTAGGATTCTCCTTTGCATAGATTTTCAGTGCATTTCTGGGGCAAAGTAGGTGCTGAAAATGATCACCCCAGAGTCTGCTTTCAGCCAGCAGTAGGAGAAGCATGTTGCAGAGAGTCCAGAAAGAATTGACATCCTGATAACATAGTTTGATTTTGCTCCAACTGCCCTGGCACTAGCTGACAGCAGACCAACCCCATGATTTTCAAAGACAGTCCAGAAGAACAACCAAACGAGCCCCTGAGTTCTGGGCTTCAGAGGAGTCCAGATTCAAAGGATGGGACGCTTTGCTGGGATGACTAGCCAACGACAATTCATAAATATCAGGGGGGTGGGGTGGGGGTGGGGAACATAGCCAGAGAAGTGTGACTGGGGACGCAGGAGTGAAATGAAGCCCAGGAAAATTGAGTGAAGGGAAATGAAAGCCATCGTAGCAGCGAGGACTATTAAACCACACACACACCAAAAAGTCCCCCGAGGGAAGTGATGGAAACCTCCTTGCTTGAGCCGGTTCAAAATCAGCAATGCAGCGGGGGAAACGGACTATGGGGAGCAGTCTGGTGCCGGCGGGGAGCAGACATGATGGTTGAATAGTTCTTTTTTGGCCTCTCACTTCCACGTTCTGTGAAACTGTATTGCGGCTAAGAAACAAGGCATCCTGCACTCCAGCCGGATGTCCTGCAGCAGAGAGCTGGAGAGAGAAGACACACAGTCAAACATTCTGTCCATCCTTCTCGACGCTTTTGTAAGTTAAGGTTTCAGGGGTGACAGGAGGTTGGAGTGTAGGCTGAAGTTCCTCTTCCATTTCTTCAACTGTGATGTGTTTTTGGTGAGCCTGGTGACCAGGGGAGTGCTGGTCAGATACGCTCTGTAGGATGCATGTGCATTTCTCATGGTTGGACTTGGTTTTACCCCTTGGTCTGCACACAATACTCAGGAGTCCAGGCAGGTTCCTCTGTAAATCCTTTTATACACTGACCCAATGCTGAGACTGCTCCTGAGGGCTGGCAGAGGGACACCGTGTTTAGAGGAGAGGCCTGCGTGTGCTGTTTGAGGATTTGGAGTCTCTCCTTCATTGCCTGGGTCATCTGTTTATGATGCTGTGGGTGCTAATTCAAGCCTATTTTATTCATGCTGCTCAAAGGGTTCTGGCCTCTGTGACAGGAGTGCTTCAGATGAGCGTGTGTGTCCTTTTCTACTTCTGACCCTATCATTTTCATACATGTGTGTCCTACAACTGTGACATGCTCCAGGGTTGTCTCGTGTGTTCCCATGTGTGTCCTACAACTGTGACATGTTCCAGGATTGTCTCATGTATTCTCATGTGAATCATACAACTGTGACATGTTCCAGGATTGTCTTGT
>CABHPH010155405.1:0-29385 GCA_902168325.1 Peromyscus nudipes | reverse complement strand
GTGTTCTCATGTGAATCATACAACTGTGACATGTTCCAGGATTGTCTCATGTATTCTCATGTGAATCATACAATTGTGACATGTTCCAGGATTGTCTCGTGTATTCTCATGTGAATCATACAATTGTGACATGCTCCAGGATTGTCTCGTGTATTCTCATGTGAATCATACAATTGTGACATGCTCCAGGATTGTCTTGTATGCTCCCTGTCTTTGTTCTGGAGACAGAGACTTTTTGGAGGAGTCCTGGTTCCTTTCATATCAAGAAATTCTTACAAACCAAAACCTAAAGGTCAGATGTGCTTATTCATGCCCAGATGTTAAGGTCCTCTCAGTCGACTGAGGGTACATTTTAAATTCGTGTGTTTTTATCCAGACATGTCATCTCTGTAGACATGTTGTTCACTTGTGTGGGTGTACAGGCAGTATCTCTCACGTGCACTCACACACATAGGCTCATGGGTTCATTCTAGTCTTTTCATTGGTCTGTACACACACACACACACACACACACACACACACACACTCGCTTATAATGCACACAGAGGCCAGGGAGAGTATCAGATTCTCTGGAACTGGAATGAAAGTACTCTTAAGCTGCCTAATGTAGGCGCTGGGAATGGATACTTGGTCTCCTGCAAGAGCAGTACATGCTCTTAAGCACTGAGCCCTCTCTCCAGGCTCTCTTGCCTGCCTGACCTTCCTTCCTTCTCTCCCTCCCTTCTCCTCCTCCTCCTCCTCCTCCTCCTCCTTCTTCCCCCCTCTCTTTCTCTCTCTTTCCCTCCCTCCCTCCCTCCCTCCCTCCCCCTTTCCCCTCTTTCCTTCCTTCCTTTGACAGGTTATTTTACTCAGCTCTCTTCTTGGTTTCACGATATCTGAAAAGCGGTCAATGACGTTTGCATCCTTAGTTTTCTGTCCACGAAGAATCCCTGTACCCTGACTTCTTCCATGATTCTCTTTCCCATTAACTTCATCCAGTTTGAATAGGACACATGTGGGCATTGATAGATATTGTTTTAATTTGGCCATAGATTTGTATTTAAGTTCCCTAAGCTTGTTGGGTTTATGGTTTTATGCCTGACAATAATCGTGGACATTTCTCAGGCATTACTGCATTACATAGTTTCGCAGTTGTCTTTGTTGGTGTTTCTTGCTGCTCTGATAAAACACAATGACCAAAATCATCTTGTGGAGAAAAGGATTTATTTCAGCTTATCTATCCACACCACAGTCCATCATGAAGGGGAGTCAGGGCAGGAACTCAAGGCAGGAACCTGGAGGCAGGAGCTGATGCAGAGGCCATGGAGGAGTGCTGCTTACTGGCTTGTTCCCCATGACTTTCTCAGCCTGCCTTCTTATACCTCCCAGGAGCACCCACCTGGGGTGTGCACCGCCTTCAGTGGACTGGGCCCTTCCTCATCAATCATTCATCAACAAACTGTCCCATAGACTTGCCTACAGGCCATTGGTGGTGGCATCTTCTCATCGGAGGTTCCCTCTTCTGAAATGATGACCTTGTGTCAAGTCCACAGAAGACCAGCCGGCACACCATCCCTTGTCTTCCCTTTTCCTTCTGGCAGTCCTGTTATAAACATGCCGTGTTCTTTGTCATGTCCTCACATTCCTGGAACAGTCTACCTTCACCCCTTGCTGTTCTCTTCCTGTTTTAAAACAATGAAGACTCTGCAGTGTCTATTTACATAATGCTAGTTTGTTTCCTTGGCTGTTTCTTCTTGCTTCTCGACTTCTGAAGGCCATACTCATCCGTGACAATGTTTTGGGTTTCTAGCATGTACATTTTATTTAGAGTTTCCACTCATCTGTTTGTTTTGTTTCTTAAAATGTTTTTAGATTTATTCATTTTATGATATGAGTGTTTTACCTGCATGCTTGTATCTAGGAAACATCCATACTTGGTAGCAACAGAGATCAGAAGAAGGCCAGGGTGCGTAGGGACCAGCATTACAGATGGCTGTGAGCCACTGTGTGGGTGCTGGGAACCAGGCCTCTATAACTGTTGAGCATCTCTCCAGCCCCCACACCCACCTTTTGCTGATGCTCTCCCTGTTTTCCATTTGATGACTTTGCATGTCACTCTGTTATTTTAACTTCTTAGTCTGATGTCCTAAAGGCCTGCTATCCTTGAGTCTAGCTCCAATCTTTGCTTCGGTGCTGTGAGCTCTGTTTTTGTGTCCTTGTACATGCCTTATACTTTTATTGAAAGCTCAATATGATGCCACATAAAAGAAGCTGAGGGAGGTAGGCCTTTGAATGGGGTTCCATGTTTCTCTGGCCAGAAGTCAAGCTGTGCTTGCTGTTTGCACAGCTACAGGCATCAGGGGCTCACGTTTTCTCTAGTGTTCTAGTTTCTGACTGTCTGTGTTTCTGTAGAGACTCCTTATTAAACGCTGTCTTGGATTTGCTGTCATTTTCCAGGTGACTCATGATGGTAAGGCATGAGGGCTGTGAGGGGCGTGAGGCATTTCTTACTTTATTCCTGTGACCCGACCTCAGTCTCTTAGGGAGCCCATGACACTGGGCTGTGACTTTTGAAAATACTTTTTACTCCCTCCACATCCTTAGTCTATGCAGGAAGTTCAGCTGGCAGGGCCTGAATTTCATGTGTTTTTTTCCACCACATGAGTTAGACTAAGATCAAACCCAGAGGTGTCCTGCTGGTTCTTTTAGGCAATCCTTAGTCAGGGTTTCTCTGTGTGGTTTTTTGAACACAGTCTTTCCCCTCCCCTGCCTAAACATGAGAGGGCTCCTTTTCAATCTTACATAGTTTATTCTGGGCTAGGTGATGGGATGGGGCTAAAACACATGTGCCTGGGTTCCTCCTTGTAGTCCAGACATAATGGGAGATTTTAGCTTTCCAGGCAGTGTGTACTGAATTCACAACAGTCTCACAAGTTCAACTGAAGTTTTCCTCTCAGCATAATATAAAACATCAGTTTTCATTAGAGATGAATGTGCATTAAATACAATTATACTGAAAGTAATTTGTATTATATATATATATATGCACATGCATAAATGCCCATATATATAATCATATATGTAACAACTATGCATAATCTCCCGCATATGATTCTATGATATGTATATGCCAAAGAATTAATTTTGACACATGGGAAAAGAAGAACTATTGTTGCAGCAAAAGGCAGACTTCTCTAAGTCATGTGTTCTTTGCCCATCCCGCCCTCTATCATCATATGACCCTTTCTGCCTGCCGTTTCTCTGTAACTACTCTAAGGGCTCTTGAAAGGCTCCATGATGTTCGCTGCATTCTCCTGGTGGTTACGATGGAGACAAGTTGTCTCATCCCATGCTTTTGAAAACAACTGACTCTTTCAGAATCAAGGGTGTTTTTAAATTCACTGACCATCTTTTCACTCGAGGGAGGTGTATTATTCTGTCTCCTTTGTTCTCCCGTTTGAAATGCTGCAGTTTTGAAAGGCCGACCTCCGGTTTTTTTCTTTCTTTCTTGTTGCTTATAAGGGAACAGGCAGGAGTGGAGCCTTGCCGCAGACCACTCGGGCCCCGTGATGCTATCCTCTCACAAAGTAGTTACCCTGTTGTGCTTGAATGGGTTTAAAAAAATAATTCATGGTTCCAGAAATATTAATCAGATGAATATTCATAGTGTAGCAGTGTAACCAGGTGGAATTTATCAGGAGAGTGCTTGACCTGAGGGAGACTTCTGCACAAGGCACAATGCAGAAAAATACTCTCAAAAGAATTTAAATAGACCCAGTGCTTTTCATTTTACTTGCTTAAGATTGGTGAAGAGGATGGAAAGAGCTGGTACTTGTTTTCTGGCTGTGACTGATACCCCCATTTCAAATCTCCCAACCTGTCTTTGTTCAGCTTCATAGGCACTGGAAGCCAGTAACACATACCCTCTTGTTTCAGTTTTGTTCAGGCACACCACTATCCAGCTCCTGGACAGCCTGGATGGCTGGTGACCTTGGGAGGGAATCAATGTCATCTACACTGCTGAAATCTTATCTGCCTTGAAGTTCTGGGTCAGGGTCATATGACCCTTCCACTGAGTATGGGTAAACTGAGGCATGTGTGACACACTGTTTTGTCACAGTTGTGGCTGGTGGATTAAATTATTCAAGTCAGTGTGGTCCTCTTTCCACTGCCTAGTCTGGTGGAAGGGCTTACTGTATGGTAAGGATCCCAGGTGACTTGGAACTAATGCTAAAGCATTTTCTTATTAGCTACAAATAACAGACCCTCTGCCAATCAGCCCCCTGTGTGTCCTCCAGAGCATTCTCACCCTCTCTCATCTGCCTGTGTGTCCCACACTGCAGTGGATGAGAAGATTTAGGGGATGGTCAGGCACGTGCGACTCATCTACCTCCTCAGTTGGACCACAGGGACCTTGTCACTTGTTGAACATTACCACAGGACTGGTACTCCAGAAAGTTCAGTGTGGTAATTCTAAGACAAAGGAAAACGATGGGATTCCCCACTACATTTTCCATTCTAACTGCTGTCGATCTCTGTCTGCTCATTGGTTTTTGTCTTATTTTATTACTTGCTTTTCTAACAACACAGACTTAATGCTGACATTACTCCCCCCTCTTACTTATCAAGCAATGTCCTAGGCCATGAGGCAACATAGGTCTTGGGCTCTGTGGAGAACAGATGTGGATGTAGAGTATGCTGTGAGAGATTCGGAAGAAGGAAGGGGAAAGAAGTTGCTTTTTTCATGTTTCTGTGCCCAAGACCTTGAACAACCTAATCAACACTTGCTGTCTCAAGTCCCCACTGTCACTTTCCAGCCAGATATGTCGTATGGGATCTCACCTCTCAGGCGTGACATGGTTATTCCTGTCTTGGAATGGTAACCACTATAATTATCCACACAGACCCCTCACAAGATACCGATCATTGGCATAGAAAGAAGGGTTCATGAGGCTTACATACGGTGTATGAGGGGGCTCATGAGCTGTATGAGGCCCTGTCCATTCCAGGGACCCATTTTCGGTGGTATAGTTGCCCCCAAATTACCCATATGTAGATGGATGGAGGAATCTTTCCCACTCGCCTATTTCCAAATAACCAGTCAGAGGCTTAATATTAATTACAAACTGTTTGTCTTATGGCTCAGGCTTATTACTAACTGGTTCTTACATCTTTAATTAACCCATTTATATTAATCTATGTATCACCACATGGCTGGTGGCTTACTGGTACTTTCACATCTGTTGTCTCCTCGACCTGACCCTCTTCTCCTTAGATTTCCCACCTGGCTCTATTCTGCCTTGCCATAGGCCAAAGCAGCTTTATTTATTAACCAATGGGATTAGCACATATTCAGAGTACAGAAAGATAACCCACAGCACCCATGCTAACAAGAGTAAGCCCAGTAAGTTCACTGGTTCTCCTGTCTAGAGTTGGGCAAACTTGTTTCTTTGGTCTTCATGGGTGTCCTATCTGGGATGACCAGACATCTTTTCACATCTCCCCAAGAAAAGTTAGCATAACACATATGTAGAAATAGGTTTTTAACGTTGGAAAGTGTGATTGATGGTCTGCATTACATGAGGAGGCTGTAATGTAAGGACAGTAGCTTACATTTATTAAGATATAATAGATGGTAGGAACTATGAAACAAGAGCCTTTGGTCTCCTGGGAACCTCTTTTGAGTAGGACATCTCATGTCTAGTCACAGAAAAGGGAAGAGCAAACAAAGATCCAAAGAATTCATGTGTCTGGCCCAAATTTATACTTTGTATGGAAGGCACAGGCAGGATTTCAGTTTCAAAACTGCTTCTCACATACTGGATAGCACGCTCAAGGCAAAATGAAACTACATCAGTAAATTGGATTTCTGAGGCATCCAACGATGGTTTAGAGGACAGCTCTGTGTCTGTCAACTGAACCCATCTATGTGGTAAACTGGCCAACTGTGCCTGCCTTCCTTTCTTTGTGCAGATGTAGGGTGGGAGAAGCCTCTTTCCCTTGCTGGCCACTTCACAGTCTTTCCTTTGGTTGGAACATGGCTTACCTTGCCATGATGTACTGGAGCCATGAGCCAAATGAAGCCGTTCTCCCTTAAATTGCTTCATTCATGGTTTCTTGTGACAGCAACTGGAAAATAATCAGAGACAATTCATCATTTGTTCCCTTGTTTATATGATGTCCATTCTACATGATGTCCATTCAGTGCCCAAGCTGATTGCAACCACTCGGGCAACAGTGAAGCCTGTGACCCAACACTGGAATGAGTGTAGGAAGACTCATGACTCATTTCCCTGGCATGTTAAATCTTGGGCATCAGTGTCCAAAAGTAGTTACAGCCAATGACCAGCCAAGACAGGGGGTGAGGGTGTCTCCTTCAAAGAGGATTCTTGCTAACTGAGGATGCAATTTTAAAAAGATATGAATGTATGCAGAGTCTACTCTGTGTCCTATATCTCCCAGTATAAACGAAGCAGATGGGTTTCATGGATGGATATGTCCTGGGTCAGGTCCCTGAAGTTTCAGCCTTACACTAATTCTATGAGAAGACACTCTTCTTTGCGGTCCCACGCTTACCTATTCATCATTTTGTTGATGATGATTACATTTTCTTGCTGCATAAAATCCTCTGTTGGTTTGGGCTTAAGACCTAGCAAGAGTTAAAAATAATCCACATATCGATCAAACCCAAGAAGAGAGTGAAATGGGAGTCAAGGATAGAGCAGCAGAAAGAACAGCAGTTTCCCTGTGACTGATGCGACAGTCTTGCTCCTATCTTTGGACTCCTCTTTAAGGTCCATTTGCATGCCAGGTAGAGCTGGCCAGTTTGTCATGCAAGCACGGAATCCCAGAGCTTTTACAAGAGAACCCTTCCTTTAAAGTCTTCCTGTGTAGTTCCAAGACCCAGGGAAGCAGACCTGTTTCCCCAAGCACTGTGTGTGTTGTGGGGGGGGAGGGGTCCCCCCACTCTGCAGACCCTTTATCTCTCTCTCTCTGGGAAAGTTGACACTTTGAACAGTTCAGCTTCCCACATATACCTCTGAGATCCACAGCAAAGACACAATGATGAACTGATTTACCCTCCCAGCTTTTGCTTGGAGACAGGACCCAGTGACCACCCTGCTTCCCCAGGGAAGGAGACATGTTTGGCTTTGGATTCCTGCTGGTGTCCGGTGAGTCGACTCCCAGCTCTAGACTTGGCCTCTCTCACTAGAAATTCACCCATGGAGTTTCTGTTTTGCAGACCAAGGATTACATGGGTTGATGAGATGGAGAGTTTACACATGTTTAGTCCCAAAGTCAGCAGAACCGAAAAATCTGTTTTTCTAGTTATTTCCAAATTCCTTAAGCATTCTGTGGGAAAATATATTTACCACAGCTAATAAGACTCCGTCTCTCCACTATCATTACGTTTCTGCGCAGCATCTCCAGTAAGAGCACTCCAAATTATCCCCCCTCAGCTCCTTCATCTGTTCAGTCAATAAGCAGCATTTTATTGCTTTTATGAATTAAGCCCTCTGCATCCAATCATCTTGTACACATCTGTACAGAGACAGTCTAGGGAGCTTTTGAAAAGTCAATCAGAGGAGAACAGCTTTCACTTCATGTGTTGGGCTCCTCTCTCTCTCTCTTTTTTTTTTTACTTTTAATAAAGTATTTACACATGTTTGCTGTGCCTGAAATGGAAACATGGTGGTGGCTGTCACTGCGGCGGCGGCACAGAGTACCAAAGAATGGTCACAGGCAAGGTGATGGTGGCCTCTGGGTGAGGCTGTTGCTGTGGATGCTGCAGAGCAAGGCGGAGGTGACTCTTGCTGACTGGTGGGTGACGCCCATTTTCCTTTCCAGCCCGGCTTTTGTGAGTTCTTCAGAGTCAGTGAGAAGAGGAGGGAAAATGTCCAGTGACATCAGGGTACTTGGAGCGAGCTCCCCACGCAGGGATGGGTCTGTATATGCCACCTGATGCTGACTGCTGTGGTAAGATGATAAAAAAAAAAAACAAACAAAAAACCAACCAACCAACCAAACAAACAACAAACAAAAAAACAAAGCGTGGGGGTAGCAAGATAGCTCACTTGGTACAGCACTTGTCTTGCAAATAGGGGAACCTGAGTTTGATCTCCAGAGTCCATTTAAAAAGACTAGGTGGGTGTGGTGTTCACACGTGTGGTCCCAGTACTGGGGAGGAGGAGACAGGTGGATCCTTCATGCTCCCTGGTCAGTCACCAGAGCCTGCTCACCAAGCTCCATGCTAGCGGGAGACCTTGTCTGAAGAAAACAGGTGAACGGCACCCCAGGGAAAACCGCACACTTGTCCACGTGCACAGGTGTACCTGCACACACATGGGCGTTGCACACATGTGCACACACACACACAAGAAAAGAAGAGAGGAGAAGGCAGACAGTGCTCCCCAGCGCTGGTATGTTGAGTCTGAAATCTGAAGGGGGAGACTGGGTTCAGGTGCTTCAGGTAGAAGTCTGAGTTCACTGAATTCTAGAGATCTGAAGTGCATTTATTTCAGTCCTTTTTGTTTATTTGTGCCTCCTTTTTGTTTATTTGTATCGTTTGGATGAATTTTCACTATGAGTTTTAGTGTGTCTCAGCCTGTGTGGTTTTTCAGGGCACTTAGGCACCATATGCCTCTGTCTGTTCTTCACGTGTGAGTGGGGAGCCTTTCTTGTGTGAGTTTCAACTCCTGGGGCTCCTGTGTACCCGGTGGTGGAGAGGGCAGAGCAGGATGCACAAGCATCAGAGAGGAGGAGGAGCCGAGAGGCAACAAGACCAAGGCAAAGATGTGGAGGGAGAGCAGGGAACCGTTTGCTCGGTAATCTCACTTCCTGGAGAGCAGTCTGGGGCAGAGACAGGAGGTGCCTTGTTGGGAGAAAACGTCAAAAGATGTGTTACTTGGAGGTTCTTCGTTTCCAGTTCTGCTTGTCTGTCTATCTTTGCCATTGATGGGTTGAGGAGTTTCCTTTTATCTTTCCCTCTTCATTCTTTCTTGTCTTCCTTTCACTCTTTCTCCTTGCCTCCTCCCTTCCTCTCTCCTACTTCCTCTTGGGATGGAACCTATGGTCTCTCATGTGTAGATAAGTACTCTACCCCTGAGCTACATCCCTGATTTAGAGTGTTTCTTTTAAGCAGGGCACTGATGCTATGCATTGCTTCCTACCACAAGAAAGAGTCACAGAGAGAGGGAGGTTGGGGAGAGGGGCAGGAAGCATTTTAAAAAGTGAAGGGATCCAGAGTAAAACAGGATATGGAGGACGCATGTTGCCTTCTAGACTACATCTTGATAGTTGTGGTAAGATCATGCAAGATCCGGGATGAGAGAAGGTGGAAAAAAGGTCTAGAGGGAAGGACTGAGAAGAAGGAAAATGTCCAGACAACATGAGTCTAATGTTTTCTCCACACCCATCAAGGAGAAAAGCAAAGGACTATTTCCATCTCTGAGCTCATTCCTCACTAACCAGGAGTACAGAGGCTCTCGTCTAGTGAACACTGAGCTATGACTCCCTGCCTTGGTAAGGGCCCTGGGGGTGATGGACATGCAGCTATTTGTATGGATGGGAAGCAACACTCTGAAGTCCACATAGAGAGAGGGTTGAACATTTTTTGGAACTCTCTGGCTGCTCCCTGGCAGCTTGAGAATAGCTGTGAATCCAACAAGCACCCTTGGCTCAGGAATCTTTGCAGAGAGGTTGTTTGGCCCCCCCAACTCCCTGATACCTCTGCTATCTTTAATGGAAGATATTTAAATCACTCCAACATCAACCCCAGTGGTAACTTTTAAGGAGTTGCAACCTGCTTTATATTGAAAGGAAGCACAAGGTTTCTGTACCCATTCTTGCATCGCGGAAGTCAAGGTCCGTTGTTGAACACTGGGCACAGACATGGATACATGCACTTCACTTTGCCACACATATTAGAGGGCTGGAATTTACTAGGAATCTGAGACCCTTACCATTTCATAACAAACAGGAGGCTCCCACGGGCAGTGTTCAGATGGGCTACCTTCCTTCTTAAAATTAAAGATTGCTTTGACTGATACTAAATGAATTTTTTGTAACATGAGAATGCTTCTGTTTGGACTGCTAATATATCATTACCTTCATTTATTATTTAATGCTTTGTAGTTCTATCCTAAAAATAGGCAAATGGGGAGCAGTGAGGTACCTGCTTGTTTCGCTGTTATTTACGGTACGACTAGCTAGAATTGTAAATATAGCACAGACCCTTAGACTCCCATGGCTGCAGATGTCTGACGTTGCTGTTGGACACACTAAGTGGGAGAAGTCTTGTCCCTTCATCGCCATGCACTGCCGAACAGAAGGACTCTCCAATGAGGCTCTCATGTCAGGTGTCTTCTGTCTTTGCCCAACTCAGTCACAGCTGCTTTTTGATAACTTCAAATTTACACAGGTATTCTAGGCCATGCGTGGTGGTCCATGGTTTGCTTCCCACTGTTTGCTCCTTGTCCTCTGGGGATGACTAGACTTCTGCTGTGGTTTGTTGGACGTGTGTGTTCTGAGGGACACAAGGCTCCTCTGTCCTTCCCGGAATTCCCTCATTTCCTACAAGTCACTGAACCCTGGCTTTAATGGACACAAGTCCTCTGGGTTCTGGCCATGCCTTGCTCTTTTCTGCACACTGCTTTCTATCCTCTCTACACCGTCTTCACCTGGATCCCAGAACACCACCACCTATGACTTCTGCCTCTCTCTCTTCTTAAAACGTTTGTTCACTATATGTTGTATGGCTGTATGTATGTGCCTGGGTATATGTATGAGCACCCTGTGTGTAGAAACCTGCAGAAGTCAGAGGAAGGCATAGGAGCCCATGGACTGCAGTTACAGGTCTTCGTGAGCTACCATGTGAGTGCTGGGAATTGAATCTGGGTCTTCTGCGAAAGCAGTAAATGCCGTTAACCACTGAGCAACCCCTCCAATGCTTTGCTCCTCTGTTTGACTCTCTTTCTGGTCTCCTTGGACAGATCCTGCTCATCTTCCTGACTCCAAAAAGCTAGGGAGCTCTCAGCTTCAACCCATGTTTTGTTTCCTGACTTCTGTTGCAAGCTTCATGATCTCACACCACCCACAGCTTTAATTACCAGCTAGTTAGCAATGACCTCCAATTAACATTTCCGACTTGGATTCCTGTCTAATCTCCATGTTTCTGTATTTAATTGCCTATTTCAAATCTTTCCCACTGTGGGCCTTATTATGATCTCCAAAAACGTATGTTGGGATCCCATGAGCATGGTCTTGTTGGGGAGTAGGGTCTTTGCACACGTAATCAAATTAAGATGAGGCCACAATGGAATGAGGTAGGCCCTACCTATTTCAATGACTGGTAACCTCAGAAGAAAGAGCTTAGAACACAGGCACAGGAAGGACAGCATGTCACATCAGAAACTGGAGTGGTGCATCTATAAGCCAAGGGCTCTCAAGAGTGCTGGACACCATTAGCATCTGGATGAAGCCAGGAAGACTTCTCATCTGGAGCCTTCAAGGAGAACATCTGGATTTCAGAATGCCAGTCTCCAAAACCAGGAGCTGATAGTTTTTTTGAAGTTCAAAGATACCCCAGACACTTTTTTATAGTAGCTCTAAGAAGCCAAGAGGGTCCATAATCCAAATCCTGAATTTTTCTTTTGTTTCCTTGAGATATGGTTTCATGTTATAGCCTAGGTTGGTCTGGAACTTACTATGTAGCCCAGGCTAGCCTTAAACTCAAAGTGATCTCCCAGTTTCAGTCACCTGAGTGCTGGAATTGCAAGTGTGAACCACTGCACCTGGCTGAAGCCTGGTAACTTAACCCTAGCCCCACTCTCCTCATTTTGGGAGTAAGAGTGATTGCGTATTATTCTTGTTTCTCTGGTCAGAAGTCTTGGTGTTACTATCTCATTGTTCATTTGGGCTCTCATGGGAACTCTTTGTACATGTGTATGTGTGTTCCTGTTTGTACCTCTTCATGTGTGTATGCACACGTGTGGGGAGACCAGAGGTTTGTGTTGGGTTTCCTTTCTAATTGCTCTCTACTTGCCCTGTTTTCAAGGTGTAGTCTCTTGATGGTCTCTGGCTCCTGCTGATTTGTTTAGACTAGCTGGCCAGCAAGCCCCAGGGACTTTCCTTTCTCTGCCTCCCCTGTGCTGGGCTTACAGGCATGCACTGCCATGACTGACTGTGTTCTAGCGTACCAACCCCATCCTCTTTCCTGCCGGGCCGGGACTTCACCCACGGCACCGTCTCCACAGCCCCAGTTGTAGGAACTCTTGCTGGGTCTCACTGTTCTCATCTGGTCCGTGTGGTTTGTTGTAGCAGCTGGTGGGCAGTGCGTGCCCTGCTCAGGTCTTCCTGTTGGGGAATATCATTTTAAGGGGTGTTGCTTTTGTTTATGTTGCATTTGTTTAACTCTGTGAGGCTACGTTACTGTGCCTGTCTAGAACACCTGATGGTCTAATAAAAAGGTGAATGGTCAATAGTGAGGCAGGAGGAAGGATAGGTGTGTGTGGGAGGGTACGTAGGAGGGGTTGGCAGGCAGAGAGAAATATAGAAGGAGAAATCTGGGAGGAGCAAGAAGAGAAAAAGGGCAAGAGAACAAGAAGAGAAGGATGTTAGGGGCTAGCCACCCAGCCACCCAGCCACCCAGCCACCCAGCTATGGAGTAAGAATGAAAGTAAGACATACAGAAGTAAGAGAAAGGTAAAAGCTCAGAGGCAAAGGGTAGATGGGATAATTTAAGAAAAGCTGGCTAGCTACAGGCCAAGGTAATGCTGGGCATTCCTAAGAAAGAATAAGCCTCTGTGTATGATTTATTTAGGAGGTGGGTGGCCGGCCCCCCAAAGGAGCAAAACAACCCACTACACACTCCCTTAGCGCAGTGCACTAACAGGTACTCCCCCTCCCCCAGGGAACTCCTCCCTCTTGCTTGTTTCTTTGTTCCTAACTGTGTTCCTTCACAAAGATATCAGCTCTACAAAGGTGAAGAGTTTGGTCTCTTTCTTGGCTGTGTTCTCGGTGCTCGGTCAACGCCTGGCACTCAGCACATATGTTAGTTGAATGAACGATGGCCTCAGGACCCTGTTTAGATTAATCATTTCTGTCAGTTGGGTTGTTCTCCTCTCTGCTACCTTCCCTTATTGTGCAGAGCAGCCTGGCCTGGAGGAGGTAGATCGTTATCAAGGAGGGTGCTGTTTTTTCTTGGCTTTGAAATCTTGGCTGGGAAACAAGGCTCAGGTTCCCTAACTGAGGAGACACAGGAACCATCATATTAGAGAGTTTAACCCACAGGAGCATCGGGATCGTCTGGTCCCCTCTTCTCATTTAATATTACTCCAGCTTGGACCAAGTACCACGGCTATGTGGGATGTCAAGATTTCTTTGTTGCTAGAGAACCTGAGAGGTACTGAGCTATAGTAAAACCCAGAACTCTCTCCCTGATGATTTGTGTGAATAAATCTCTGGATTCTAGGATTTTTTTATGGCCGAATTAAATTTCCATTTTTCTGACCTTGCTGTTTTTCACCCAGCCTCCAGGTTATTTTCCTGCTGCTCGGATATAGTCAGGGGATTGCTCTCTTCAACAATGAGGTTCTGTGGGGTGACTATGACTGTGAGCGTTCATCTTATGTCTGACATGGTAAATTGCAATTAGGGGCTCAGCAAGTGCTTATTTATTAAATGCTACTTATGTCAGCATTAAGTTGTGCTCTCAAGTTAATTTAACAAGGAGAATGGATACTTGACAGTTGAGTCAATTGCTTATGATCCTGACTCTGACTGGAAGCCTGCCTGGCCTATCCCAGACACAAACGAAGGAGCGAAATGAGCAGGACCAGCCGGCCTGTGTCCTAGGCTGGCTTTGCTGTGTAGCCTCATGGGTTGCTCCCAAACAGCCTGGTTAGTTGTCTCCAGGTCTCCTCCAAGGAGATCAAGAACTCCAAAGGCTAAGTAGCTGACTGAAGTTCTCAAGGCTTTCAGAGGCTGAGATAGGGTGTAAAGTCAAGTCTGTGAGGCATAGAGACATCTGAGGTGATATATTATGTCCCCCAATATATTGTGCACCCTAATAAACTTATCTGGGGTCATAGGACAGAACAGCCACTAGATAGACATAGAGAACAGAAAATGGTGGCACACATGCCATTAATCCTATCACTTGGGAGACAGAGATCCATCCGGATCTCTGTGAGTTCAAAGCCACACTGGAAACAGCCAGGCATGGTGACTCATGCCTTTAATCCCAGGAAGTGATGGCAGAAGGCAGAAAGATATATAAGGTGTGAAAACCAGGAACTAGAGCCGGTTAAGCTTTTCGGCTTTTAGCAGCAGTTCAGCTGAGATCCATTCACATGAGGACTCAGAGGTTTCCAGTCGGAGGAAACAGGATCAGCTGAGGAATTGGCGAGGTGAGGTGGCTGTGGCTTGTTCTGCTTCTCTGATCTTCCAGCATTCACCCCAATACCTGACTTCAGGTTTGTTTTTATTAATAAGACCTTTAAAGATTCATGTTACAGCCATCTACTTGCAGATGGAGACATTTCAAAGAAAGGTACTTGAAGAAAGGCACCTGTACTCTTTTACTGGTGGTACCATCTTGTCTTCTGGTAGCCTTTGGATCTGGCACATCTTCAAAAGGCTTCCATGTTGAAGACAGTCAGTGAGGCAGAGCTGCTCTGATCTCATGGTGGATTAACTCATCGGTAGATTCAGAGTATGGTGGACTATGGTGGACTACTGGGAGATGATGGAGATTACAGGCTGAGTTCTAGGTGGAGAGTGATGGTCAGCCATTAGGGAACACTCCTTTGAGTGATTTATCTACTTCTTCATCCTTACCATCTCCATTATTTCCTGTCTTAGTCCCCATCTTCTTCTGGGTCACCAATAGAGATGAACCTTCTTTGCTTTTAATCCCACTTTTGATGGTCTGCCTCACTGCAGGACCAGAAACACCAGAGCCAGTGACCATGCACTAAAAACCCTGAAACCACAAGCCAAGATAATTCTTCCCTCCTTCATATTTATTTTCTCAGTTATTTTGTTTTTCGTGACATTTTAACACAGCTTCTGTCTCGAGACACCTGCACACATTTAAAGTCAATGCTCATCCAATGTGTTCTAAGGACTTTCCTTCCCCTTCTTCCTGTTTCTCTCCCTTCCATGCCTGGTATCCAGCCAGAGAGAGTGAGAGCTATGTATGCCTGAATGTTTAAGGCGATATTGTTCTGAAAAAAAGGTCAGATTCACAGATAATGCAAACATCCCATTGTCCCTCAGTAGCTACAGCAGCATTATGCGAAGCACAGAGTAAATAACCTTTGAGAAAATGAGTGGTTGCCAATAAGGAGAGAAATTTAGTTCCTGAAGCTAAATTTCCGAGAAACAAGGATTGAAATATGCACAGGATGGTAAAGTGCATATGACCGTTGACTTGGGCATCTGTTATGGTGGTTGAGCCATCTGTGAGTCTTTCCACCCTTCCTCTAAGCTGGCTACATCTGAGCATGATGAGTTAGAAGACAGAGCTCTGACCTAGAGGCCACAATACATGCATGACCAATATTCTCCACAATCTGCCTACATGTATAACGGCAACACAACCCCTGTGTGCTACTGGCAAGGTGTTGAGCAATTCCCTGGTTATTTCCTAGGTCTCTGTGGCATGTCCACCAACCACAGAACTGAAGCAGTGAGGGGGTGGATGACATGGCCCCCCCACTGCCAACCTTCCTCAGAACCAGCGAACGAGAAACCAAGTCACAGCCAGCAGTTTAGCTGCAAGAGAGTCTTGGAAATGAGTCTTTAAGCTTCCCAGACCTGGCATGACAGGAAGTCTGTGAATTGAGTTGAAAGAGAATCTACCTATTTCCCTACAAATTTCAGAGAGATCAAATAAGCAAATGAATGAAAAATGGCTGCCATATGTTATATATGTGCTATATAATGTGTTATGCAGCACCAACTGAATACATGCCAGATTATACATTCAGAGTGAATGAATAACATTTTATTAAACACTGACCATTTCTCTCTGGTTCAATTTGTAATCCTCCTTTTTTCAGACAAATGTTCAGAGAGCTGAGTTCATTCACCCAAGAGTATTCTGCCTGGATTTGAACCTGATCTGGCTACCCACACAGCTTATTTTCCTTTTACAATAATCAAATTACCTTTCAGCATCTGCATGAAGAATGGAAGGATTCATCTTGGTTGTTGCTGGACATGGCCACCTCCCCCTTCCTACACTCACCTGTGTAGGTTGTGTACTGTGCACATCTTAAGGGCACCACTAACTGGACACAATCCAGAGCTGTGCAGTTCTGAGCATTTAGAATATAAGACTCGTTCTATATAATTGGTGTCTTCATTGGGGGCTAATTTTACTCACCCTCTCCCCGACTCAGAGAGATGGGCATTGAGATGTAGAGACGAACGTGCTGCTGTTCTCTGGCTGCATTCACTGGGGCTGCAGTGAATGTTCTTACTGGAACCTGTTTTTGGAATCCAACAGCTTTGCACTCAGGAGCAGAGTGCAAATTAAATGGCATGGAATATTCTGTGCATAATGAATTGGACATCTCCTATTCATCCTGCTGATTCTTAATGTTTTTTGAACATGCACCTGAGAATTCTGCATATTTTCCCTTGAAATCTTAGAATAAAGAATCTGGGAACAAAAGCAGAAGGGCCATAGCTAATGTGAGTTACACCACATTTGGCATCCATCTCTCCTATTTCTCCCCCGCCCACTTCTGGAGCCTTTCAGAAATGGAGACTTTCCTCTGATAGTGGGTCTCTCAGCTCAGGTTGGAAAAGCAAAGAAAGCTGGGGATTCCAGGTTCCATTTCATCAGCTCTAAGGAGGGTTGCAAACTGTCCTGACTGGGATACAACACATGCAAGCTCATGTGCACACACATGCATGAACATGCGCGCGCGCGCGTGCGCGCGCGCGCGCACACACACACACACACACACACACGCATGCACGCACATCTGCTATCATGGCCTTCAGAGGTCGACTGATAGAGACATTCTGCTGTGTTTCAGTTTTCACGTCTGGACTGAGGTCCTGGAGATCCTCTGTGCAGCCTTCCTCTGGCGTCTCTATAACCTGCTTTGAACTTCAACAGCACTTTAATCTTACCTTTGCCCCAGTTCTACTTTATTCTGCACACAGAAACATATGGGGAGCCAAGGGCACGAGGTGGTTTTCTTTTAACCTTTTTAAGTTAATTTTTTTTCTCTGTGTGTTTATCTGTACTTTTGAATATATGTGGGCACATGTATGGGAAATGCATGCTCATATGTATACACATGCATGTGAAAGCCAAATTTTGAAGTCTTCCTCAGTTGCTTTCAACCTCATCCATTGAGGCAAGGTCCCTTACTAAGTCCTAGAGCTCACTGGTTAGACCAGCCTATCTAGCCAGTTTCCTCCGGGGGGGGGGGGGGGGGAGGCGGTGTCCCCTTCCTCTGATTCCTGGAGGCTATGATCTCAGACAGACCACCACACCTGCTCAGCATTTACCTGGAGGCTGGAGATTCAAACCCTGGTCCCCACACTTGCTTGGCAAGCACTGTATCTGCTGAGCCATCTTTCTAACACCATTGAGTAGTGTTTCTAGAAATCATACTGTATGGCAGAGGGATCCAGGCAGTGGTGGTTGTCTGCCTTGTTCTTGGTATTTTCTTACCCTTTCTTCCCAGGCACTATTGATCCATTGCCTTCCTCATTGTCTTCCAAGTAGATACCCTCAAATGCTATACAAATCCTGGGGTTCTGGCTCTGGAAGTTCATTAACATGAACAGGCATGTTCTGCTGAGTGAAGCTGGGCCCCTACCCCAAGCGCCGTTTGCTTACTTGGTCTCCTACTGTTCACCCAGCAGACTAGATGATAGTCACTTGTCCAAACCTACATTAGGATTTCCATTCCTATCAGCCTCATCCTCTAGTAGGAAGACACGTAAGTGGGAATTATGGGAAAATCTTCATGTTTCTGCCAACTACATTGGGCCTTAGAAGGTGCCTTGGTTCCTTTCTCGCCACTATTAATAAATATCTGATAGAGACAACTTAAGGCAGGAGTGGTTTTTGCTGACGTTCATGGTCTCAAGGGAGTTTCAGTTTATTAAGACGGGGAAGCCTGAGAGCGAGAGAAGTTGGCTGCTGGTGGGACTGCGAGGTGGAAGCTGGTCATGTGATGGCAGGCAGGAGGCAAACATGCAAGAGCCCTAGCGATTCATCTGTCTCCACCTTCCTAGCACTAGGATTGCAAATACATGCCATCATGTCTGCCTTAATTTACAGGGGTTCCTGGGCTCCAGCTCAGGTCCTCAGGCTTACAAAGAAAACACTACTGTGCTTTCTCCCCAGCTTCGTGGATATCAATTTAATTGGCTAGAACGTGGTGGATCAGCCAGTTAGTTGGTTACAGCCGACCTATTTTTGTTGGCTACAGGGTCTCCTCACAGGCCAAAGCTCTATTGCTGATTCAATTCAGTCCTGGTTGGGTCTTTGGCCTAGTGAAGGTGGAATCCACATCTACAGTCTTCCACAGATGTTATCTAACACCTCAAAAGCTTCTTCCCAGTCTCTATTGACAGAGGTCTGAATATGTATAAGTAGAACACTGCTTCCTGCTAAAATTGAAATGATTTTAGCTCATGAGTTTGGAGATTTTTGTTCTATATCGACTGGCTCATCATTCATGAATCTATGATAAGGGAGAATATCATAGCAAAAGGATATCAGGAAAATAAAAACTGCTTGCTTGATAGAAACTAGGAAGCATATGGTTGAAGGACAGAGTATATCCTTCAAAGGCATGCTCCCAATGTCCTATGTCCCTCATATAATGAAGAGTCCATCATGGACTAATTCAGCATGAAGAGTAGGGTTCTTATGACCCAGATACTTCTCAATAATGGCACCAGCTAGAGACCAAGTCCTCAACATACAATCTTTTATAGAGCGGTTCATATCCATACCACAGCAAGGGGGTATTGAGCATACCTTGAGGAAAAGGTTTGGGGGAAGTCTGCAGTGGAGGAAGCAGTTGAAGAACTGGCCATCAGTCTAACATTTCCCCTTATCCCCACATGGGGAGTCTCCATTACAGACATGTTATAGAATGCAAAAAGCACATAGTCCGAGTGTGAGACTGACATGGAACTTCTGCTCTGCCATTTACAATGATGTCTACCTCACAAGGTTGTGTGAAGGACCAGGGAACCAGGGTGTTCACTCACAGTGAGAGTCAGTTAGTGGTGCGGCAAACTCATTGTTCCCCGACCCCTAGGGATGCAGTGAGGCCTGAGCCAGTTTCCCCCTGGCTATCTCCAAATGGATGAGAACTCCCTGCGAGAGACCATGCAAAATGAAGTGTTGTGATGTCCTACGGGGTTTGTTCCAGGCACACCGCTGTGATGAGGCATCCAGCTGGGGGGTGCCTGTTATTGCAATAATCATACATGTCCTCACAGCTCCTCTGGAAGACAAGGACTGCCAGCTTCAGGATTTCTCCTTGCTTCTGAGCGTGTTAGGTCTTAAGAGAGAGTATTCTCTGTATTAAAAATAAAAGCAGATTGAAGATTGAAGAGGACTTGTGTCTGAAAGCATTTGCTGCACATGGGAGACTCACGAAGCAGTCTTGATGGACTAATGTTGAAGCTGACAATTCACGGCGTGCTTTGAGCGGAATGAGATGTGCCAAGACTCACTGTCTCCCCACTCGATCTTCCCCTTCTATCCCAGTGCCTTGGGTGCAATCCAGCATCTCACAGTTTCGCTGGGAGGGCGATGTACTGTGCCTTTCATCAGAAGCATTTCTCAGGGAGGATCACTAGTCCCAGCCATGCTAAGGGATGCAGTTACAGGCCTCTCATGTCAACGATGAGTGTGGATGGGGCATTAGCTCAGTGCAAAGTGTTGGTTTTTGTGACTGTGAGGGCCAGAGTTTGGACCCCCAGCACTCAAATAAAAGCAAGGTAATTGTGCTGCACTGGGCAGGTAGAGACAGCATTCTTGAGCTCCAGGTTCAGCAAGAGACCAAGCCTCAAGGATAAAATGGAGAGCGGCTGAGTTGTGACTTCATGGCCTCATATGCCCTAGCCCTGGACAACGCCAGAGTCCATGCCAGCTTTCAGTAGAGAATGTTCTGCATTTCCAGTGCGGATCATACTCTGTGGTTCACTGTACCCTGGGGTGTGCCTACTTAGAATATTATCAATATCTTTCCCATTTCTTAACCTTTCATCTCTAAATTTTTTATTCATTTTATTTTATATGTGAGTATTTTGCCTGTATGTATGTGTGCATGCTTGGTGCCTGTGGAGGTCATGTCAGACCTCCTGGAACTAGAGTGCTGGATCTCTGTGAACCACCAAATGAGTGCTGGGAATCAAACCCAGAGCCTCGGCAAGAGCTGTCAGTGAGCCATCTCTCCAGCCCTCAACCTTTTGTCGTCATAGTCTTACTTGTTCAAAACCTAAGCATTTCTCTCTCACTTACTCTTATTACTGCTGATTAATTTTTAAAAATAGTCTGCTGTGTCCTTCATTTGAAAAAAATTGCCTAGGCACACAGGAAGTCTCACACACACACACACACACACACACACACACACACACACATACACACACAGGCATGCAGGCCGGGGAAAGTACACAGGTGAGTATACTCATTTCTCCGGGTTGTATTCACTGAGATGATTTGGAAATAGAGTCAGCACCACCGAGTCAGTCACCAGTGCTCAGACCTTGGCTCTTACCCAGGTTTCAAGAGGAAAAGGAACCAAGGGCTCCACAGACAAACATCTTAGATTTGAGGACTCAGATGAGGCTGACACCCCCCCCCACTTTTCTTTTTTTGCAGTGCTTGAAAAATTAAAAGGAGACAAACACTCCACAGTGGTGGGAGAGTGCCACCATGGTAAGGGAGCCAAGAGAAATAATTCTGCATTTCCATAGCTGCAAACATTTGAGCAACACAATAAACAAACTATTATTATGTTGTAAACAAGAATCCTATTAATACAAATAAATAAAGAAGAAAAGGCCAATCTATAAAGTATCAGGTAATTTATCTAGCTATGGCATCCTCTCTAAGGCAGTGTACAGCTCCCCATTGTTTGGATATGGGTTAGTATGGTCATCTCTGCCCAAAGAGCCCAGCTGGGAACAGATTGATTCTTGTAGCAGAAACCTGATGGCCATGACCTCAGCTTGGAGATCACTGCCAACTCCATCAGTAAGTCCTGTGATAACACCCCCACTTTTCCTGACGAGGTGAAGATGGTTGGTCATTTCTGTTGTCTTCTCCCAAGAAACAGAGCCTGGTCATGAAGAAATAAAGTCAGCAAAATCCCAGCTTGGGGACAATTTGTACCAGGCTTGCTCAGTGTTTCTCAAAGACCATGGAGGCCATCAACACCATGGGACATCAGAGGGACATCAAGGATAGTAAAAGCCCAAGAAGACACAACTCAATCCATGGGTATCCCTTCCCTGGCTCTAGAAACAAGAGTTGAAGCGACAGCTAAGATTTGGCTGGGGACATGGTTCAAAGCGCTTGCCATGCAAATGTAGGGACCGGTGTGCATGCTCCACAATTCACACAAAACACGAGTACACACAAACCCCAGTGTGCTGGTAAGCTTTTTTCATCTCTGAACTTGGGAGCCAGAGAGAGGTGGATTCCTGGAGTTTGGTGCTCCAATCACCATAACCTAATTGGTAATTTCCAGGTCCCAGTGAGTGTCCCGTCTCAAAAACCAAGCTGGAGAGACGTGGATGAAGCAATCCAATGTTGACCTCTGACCTCCACCTACGTGTATGTACACATGTACTGAAACACACAGACACAAACACATCACAGACACACATTTTTAATATCGCTAAAGCTATGGGAATAAATGGCAGCCCTTAGTTGATAATAGTAATGATAAATCAATCTGATCTCATTATTGTTACTATATGTAATATCCTAATGTAAGATGTTAGTGGCAGAGACGGGACATCTGGAAATTCCTTGTACTGTATCAGAATTTCTCTATACAGGTCATGCTATGTTGATATGGAATTTTTAACAAAATGGTATTTTATTTTCTGGTCTTTTATACAAGCCTGGCTTCACCTTAGTCTAAGTACTGCTGCTGTAATACTGAATGGGAGAGAGAACATCCCCGGCCTGGTATAGTATATTCTCTACTGGGACAGATTTCTCGGGCTTTCTTTATATTGTCATTAAATTTGGATCCGTGCTCAAATTAAATTTGCATGAATGCTATTTTGAGACGTTCACTTCCCTCTGCCATTCAGAAACTTCCTCAGATGTCAGGCATGACAAGAAGTGAACATGAATGTAGACAATGTCTGCCGCCGAGGCTCCGCCAACAGTTGATTCAAATACCATGCGTGTTCCACTTGCTGAAGCGAAACTGTGATTGTTGATTGAACACAAATCCTACTTCAGGGGGATTTCTCAGGACTTAGCCCATAAAAAGGTGCCCACTGACACCTTCTCAGCAAGAGGAAGATAGAAGGGCAAAGGAATCAACATCAGGAGGCTGAGAATGTTCCTGTTTTGGTGGAGTGCTTGCCTAGTGTCCATGAAGTCCTGGGTTCCATTCCCAACATCTCACACACACACACACACACACACACACACACACACACACACATTCAGCATGGTAGTGCATGCCTATAGTACCAAGAATGGGGAGGTGGACACAAGAGGATCAGAAATTCAAGGTGACGCTCTGCTACAGTGGCTATGCTCGGATACATGGAAGTTTGTCTTAAAACAAAAGCAAAAAAGAAACCCACTAAAAAAACAACAAACAAACAAACAAACAAAAAACAAAAAACACAGGTGCTGATATGAACATATCAGCAAGTATAATTGTCTGAAGCCCTTTGGTATAGCCTTCAAGGATGGTGACTCCATAACAAATTATAACAGATGATCATAGGATCTTCTCATCTGGCACTCTGTCATTGTTGAGTTACTGTGATAAATAACCAAAGTAGTCAACTTATAAAGAAAAACTGTCTAATTTTGACTCACACTTTTAGAGGATTCAGTCCACACCCAATTGTCCCTCTCAATTCCAGTCTCATAGCCAGGCAACATATCAGGGCTGAAAGCACAGTACAGGGAGCCACTCACCTACTGGTCAGACACCAGAAAGAGAAAGGTCTGTGGTCTCACTGTGCCTTTCCAGGAGTCACACCTCCAGTGCCCCAAAGACTTCCCACTAGAACCCAGCTTTTAAAGCTGGAATCAAATCCTCTGTAACACACAGGCCGGTGGGTGGGTGGGTGGGGGGCACAGCATTTCAGATGACAGCCTTGGGAACCAGAGTGATGTTGAATGACACTGGACAGAGACCAGCTGTGTATATTGTGTCTGCCACAGTGGCCTTGTCAGCAAGAGTGCTCCTGGACGAGTAGTCGTTTTCTATGTGTGACTTCCTTCATTTAACCTGTGTCCTCCAGATTCATGATGATAGATGGCCTCCTCCTCTAAGGAGTAGGATTGCAGTGTGATGTCAATGTCGTGTTTCTCCCCACCCATCTCTTGATGGATACTTAAGTTGACTTTACATCTTCATGGTGCTGCAGTACTATGGGATGTGGAGATCTTCAGCAAACACCATCTTCCTACCCACCTCCGCCATCTTAACTCCCATTTCCACCAACAGAAGAAAGGGTGTCCCTTCTCTCCCCGCCCCCCATCTTTGCTTGGACTTGTTATATTTTTGGTCCATATAATTGTGGCCAGTCTGACAGGAGGGAGGAACTATCCCATCGTGGTTTTAATTTTCATTTCTCTGATGGGTAGAGACAGGGTGTTTGCTTTATAAGTGAGGGACACTTATAATTAGCCACATAGTTCACCCATTTATATGGAAAGCAAGTCTCATTTTGTGAACAGATCCTAGTCATGGTGGGAAGTGTACTCTAATTCTGTACCGACCTTTACAAAGCTCATGCCAGAAATAAGGGGGGTGGTTGGGTTTGGAAATGGATGGCACATGTGCTATCATTTCCTGGGCTGGTGACTTTGTGTCTTTGTTGTGTTTTGCTCATAATCATCAAGGTCTCAAACACCTGTATCCTCATTCCCACTCACATGTGTCCTCCTGATCCATGATCTTCTTGTACCACATTCACCCTTCATGATGAGCATGGGTTAAGCTGGCCGTTTAAAGACTATGTTTCCCTACACACACCATCTTGGAACCATGCTTCTGAACAGAGGCACGGAAGAAGATTGCAGAGCAGTATAATTTTTATTTAATAGGTGTGAGAACAGCAAGGGGCCTTTTGGAGTGGGGTGCATCCATGACAGTGACAAGCAGCAATGTGTAGATAGCTCCAGTGATGTCTTGCTGTCTGCTAGAAGAGACTTGTTGACCTCATCTAGGGACAAAGAGGGAAACATAGATCCCAAAACCCACAGGAAGAGATTTTTTTTTTTGATGGATAGTAGTCACCTTGAAACTGAAACAAAGCTGCTTTAATGACTGTTCCGTCTTCGGGGACAGTTAAACAGTTTGCACATGAACACTGCTGGAGGATAGAACTTGTCTGGAGGCAAGCAGCTGTCAAAGCCAGGGTTTGTCAAGGAAGCCCGAGCAGCATCCCAGTAGAAGAGAACCTGTCTCCACCCTACAAATGCTCCTGCTTCTCAATGCCCTTGGATCCGTACCACTAAAGACTCTCTTAATTGTCTGAGCCTCCGTTGAGAAATTCTCCGCTCTCATCAAGAGCCATTCACAGAGCATATTTCCTCCAGTGTCACCATGAAGAGACCTGAGTGTGGGACTAGGAGGCACTTTCCAGATGTTGCCTCAGCCGCTTGAGAGTCCAGAAGCATCCTGTGGCTTGCTGTCATAACAGGCTGGACCCAAAGATCGGAGTGCGATGAGCGTGGTGAGTGCACAGCTTGGTGTGGATTCAGCTTCACTGTATGAACGGGGAGTCCGGAGTTGGAACTCCAGAGGGAAAGAGTCAAAAAATTCACTGGAGGGGAGGATTGGAGCTGTCACTCATCCACCCGGAGCACCTAATGTGCCCTAGGCCCATGCTGCTCTGTGCGTGCGTGCGTGCGTGCGTGCGTGCGTGCGTGTGTGTACATACATACATGCATGTGTGTATACGTGTGTGTGTATGTGTGTGTGTGTACATACATGCATGTGTGTATACATGTGTGTGTACGTGTGTGTGTGTGTGTGTGTGTGTGTTTTAGGGGAAGGATACATTGTGTGTGCGTGGATATTTTCTAAGGTTCTTAGTAGTGTTAGCTCTTTACACAATGAGAGTCAGACTCCAGAGCCCTGCGCCATCACTCTGCACCTTGTGTGATTGTGTGACCTGACAGACAGCCCCCTTCTTAGGCCAGGTGAATGTGTTCACCTTTTCCTTCCCTATTAACCCCAGATATGTGGTATTTATCAACAGATTAGCTATCGATACTTACTATTAACTTAGGTTCTTAAATAAAAAAAAGCAATTCAATTAATACAGCATATTTATGAATGCCATCCCCATAGCAGGCCCTGGTATCAATGCTGACTCCATCGTGACAAATAGAAAGGATTCTAGCCCCTCTGGAATTTGCAGCATGTTGGGGAAGATGAGAGATGCTGTGTATACACAGAAGACACTGCTGTGTCTTCTACACTGAGCATTTGAAAAAATGCACTCAGAGATAAGAGTCCTGACTTCTGAGTGTAATATTTTAAGAGCTTTTGCCGCATTTACTGTCAGCAAGTTAATTTGGCAGGTAATAAATTAGCATGATATCACGATTGAGCCTGCATTTAAAAGTCTGACTTCCCTGAAATATCCCAAGTATACATCGTGATGGAATTCGGTTTCAGTAGCTAACAGTCAAAGTAAATGTGCAGGGAACCCAATTACATCTTTTCTTCTGACAGTGTTTCACACTGTCGTAGACATCGGGGCTGACCGACAACATTTCCTATGCAGCTAGTGGGGTGGGGGGCTCCTCTCAGGAAGGGGTCAGTGCGAAGGCAAGGGTCTGCTTCAGCCAGAACCCTGAGCTCCAGGACTGGCTAGAGGTGTGTGTGGCCATGGGGCCAGAGCAGTTTCCGATGAGCCCTAGACCTGCAAAGGAAAGGTTCCTCACAGAGGGTGCCGGGATTGTCAAGACACCCAGTGGAACTCCCCCAGAGCCCTTTGACTTCTGCATCCATCACCTCACCTGGAGCTCTGTGGCCTCTACACCCTTTAGTACTTTCTCCTGAGTACCCTGGAGAGAGTGCTGGTGGCCAGCAGCAGGATTGCGGATTTGTAATGTTTTCCTGTCTATGCAAGGGGACATAAGCACACGAGGCATTATTGACACTGAACCTCCTGGTATGCTGCCGTGAGAGATGAGGTCTACATCATACGGCAGGAAAGACATTCCTTTAAAAGCAAAGGCAGATTATGTAAGATGCTAATTGCTTCATCAGAGAATTGTTTCTAATTTTTATTTTTAAGGATGTGTATAGCACGGATGACGGGAGTGAAAGAATGATGTGTGGTACGCCCCAGATGAGCCCACAAAGGAAGGGCTTAATCAGTGTGGCACCTTCTGTGAAGTCTTTAAAAAAAAAATCCAAGTACAGTATATTTCCCTCCCTTCCTCTTCCCGCCCCTCCTCACTGTCTGCTTCCTTCCATTTTGAGGCACCCGCCGCCGCTGTTCAGGCGGTTGCTTTTCAGAGTGTGCCTCACAGGCCTTCCCTGCTGTCCACATGGCCTTCTGCGTGAGTGCTGAAATCTTGTTGTATTTTTCCGCTGCGTCTAAATAGAAATCGTTCATTCAAATCTTATTCAACTTCCTAGATATAAAATGCGGCACGTGGCAAGGGCCCAGCGCTCTCTGCGGTCCGATGCAAATGTATGCAAATTTCTTCATATTAGAATCATTGTCTGGATGTCATCCTCGCACGGGGCACATCAAAGCCATATGACCTGATTTTTGCACCTGCTGTTTAATTAAATTTACAAGGCAGACACACTCTCCACTCCCACTGTTACACAAATCCGTCTTTACAACCACGGCTTCTAATTTACACGGTAGTTCACTGCTGAGTTTTTTTTTCCATCCATAGCTGCCCAACTGCTCTTTGTTAGACTGAAGATAAAAAAAAAAGAAAGAAAGAAAGAAAGAAAAAAAAGGCCATCATTTGGGCAGATGGATTAGCAGGAATATTAAAAATTAATTTTCTTTTCCCATCCAAGGCTTGACTTTTAAAGCTTTATGGGTACATAATCCACATATAGCAAATTGCATCTGTTTAATGGCTGTATGTTGAGGAGTTTGGCATGGGCACACACCCATGGTATTAGCTGTGAAGATGCAAAGGGCATGAATCCATGCATTAGAGCAGGTCTTAGTTCTGTAGTTTTCCCCCTCGTATTCAGGAATACAAGTGGCTTCTATGCAGTTTGATGGTTCTAATGACCCAGAGGGTGAGAGTGATCGCAAGGATGGAAAGGGGAGGGAGATCACAGCTCTAAAGGTTGTGGGTGTTTTCAGAGAGAGCTTTATTAGTGAGAGTGCCGTCCTGGGGAATTCTCCCTTGGCGTGGGTCCTGGGTATTTTAATCTCCACATCTCAAGTATCTAGACAACAAGGAGGAAGAAAACAGGAATGCTGGGTCCTCACGGCTTTCACCCAACAGCCACTATGCTCTTCTCTCTCCAAGAGCCCGTGGCTAATGTACATATGGTCTCCCAAAGAGGCTAGTCTGACAGGGGAGCTGGGAAAATGTTTTAAGAAGTTAGAAGGGGTGAGAAAATACTTCTATGTCTGTTTTTACTAATTCTTCCAGGCTAGGGACCTTGGTAGTAGAATAATGTCTCCTTGGCTACTGGAGAGAAAAATAAATTGATAAGACATTCTATTTATGTTTAAGACCCTCAAAGCCATCATTTTAATGACATAACTTGAAATATGGTTTTCAGATAAAGGAACATGAACTTCTGAGAGTAGACCCATAGGTGGCGCCACACATTCACCAAAGCAAGGACCGCTGCAGTGAAGTTTGGAAAAGGGGGCATAAATTAAAACCTTGAGCTGCACTAACTGTGGGACATATGGGTTGCGTCCCAGGCCTGCCCAAGAATAACTTTGAAGAAAATTTTGTTTTCTGGCAATACAGATGCTAACACACCACAGAACCTTTAAAAAGAATAAATATGTAGATGGCTCAGAACTTTCAGAATAATTTAACCTTCCCCCAAAAGTTAAGATAGGAGCATAAAAATAAGATAATATAAGCTTTGGTGTTCTGCCTTGGGAGGAAAAAAGACAGTTTGGTGACCATGATGCTCGAAGAACAGTTTGCCAGTTGGCATGCTGTTAACGGTGCTTTATTGTGTTAACCTCCAATGGAGAGGGAAAGAGTAGTGTATCTCAGAATAAGCCGACCCTCGATGAATAAATAATATAAAAATAAGATCCTGTAGGTAGGAAATGCCTGAGTTGCTAAATTGTGATTTTTTTTTCCTCTTCTTTGTTCTATGGTATGAACTGTCTGCTCAGTTCTGGATCAATCGTAACACATCGGAAGGTGTTGCCTGGAACAGTTTCTCACAAAGCAGGATTTACCAGCTCATGACTGTAACTGCAACCAGAGCTCTAAGACATTAGCGTCTAAAGGAAAAGCACGTCTTTAATTCTTAAATGTCCTGATTGGTCTTTAAAGTGACCAGCTGCAAGTTAGAAGCAACGGGCATGTCTGTGGGAGCCGTGATGGCCGGTGTCACTCTTGACAGAGGACCTGCTTGCTTGAGAGTGGACTTCTGGAGAGATGTACCAAGGGCGCACAGCAGAGGGTTATGTCCAGAGTTAATGCCGCTCAGTCCCTTGGACTAAGACATCCCCTGTGTGGTGGAGGCTTCCAGAGAGCAGAAAGGGTCAGATGGCCTCCTTGACGTGTTCCTCAGTAGCTTCTGATGGTTGGCTAATGGCAGCAAGACTGGTTTCCATTTACCCTTAAATGAAAATGGTGCACGGAGTGCTGGAGATAAGATGCCCTTTTCTTGCCTGTTGGGCATCAGGCATTTATATGGTACATATTGAACTCACATAGACTCACACATGTACACAAAATAAATGAATCTTTAAAAGAGAAAAATGGTGCAGGTGCTGAGAATGTGGCTCAGGAGATAAAGTATTTGGTGTGCTAATGAGAGGACTTGAATTTAAACCAACCCCAGCACTCAGGTAAAAAGATGGGCTCAGGGGTGCCTGCTTGTAACTCCCAGCTGGGGAGGTGGAGATAGGCAGATCCCTGAGGGTCACTGGCCAGCCAGCTTATCACATTTGGTGAACTCCAGGCCAATGAGAGATCCTGCTTCCAAAAGCAAGGTGAATGAC